>JAVSBS010017861.1:8467-33499 GCA_033124195.1 Coracias cyanogaster
TAAACCCTGAACCCCTTTATTAGCAGTTGTGTACCTATCTTAACGTGCCTCGCATTATGGGAGGGAAAATTCCCTAGAATCGAATGATTGTTCCAATTAATGATGCTGACAACCCTCTGCGTATGTATTACTGTGGTTGATTCTGTCAAGCTTTTTGGTTCCTTTTAAAATGCTGAGATTTCTGGATTTCTCTTTGGAAAGAAATTAAGAAGCAGCAAAGTGTCAAGTATTAAACTTAATGAATAAAGGCAGTATCTAGAGAGCTTTTTTCCTCTTTTCAGTCTGTGGGAAAAGGAAGGTGGCTCAGTACTTCTGTGTGACTTCACCGTGTACGTTGCAAATTCTGGAGGTGAAGTCAACCTTTGTCCTTTCTGTATTCACCAGATAATCCTAAGGTCAGCGAGTAAGTTCTTTGTGGGGTTTTTTGGCTTTGACATCTTCAGTCCCCGAAGCAGCACTGAACAGTACACGCTGAAACGCCCGAAGAGAACTTGAGGAGAAGGCTCAGAAAAGTGGCAGTGTCCTTTCCGTGACTGGCTGCTACAGAGAGACTTAATTTCTCCTTTGTTCCTCGCTATCCAGCTTTGCCCTGGTACTGACAGGACTCAGCCCATTGTATGAGGAGCAAGCTGTGCTGCTGCTGCTCCTTTATTTGCATGTTTTGGACAGCTTGACTGTACTGAATAATGGAGATGAGGTGAATGGCCTCTGATAAAACTGGGCACGGCACTCAGTTGAAACAGATTAATATTACTTGGTCTTACGGTTATTTCTTTAAAAAAGCTTGCTCCTGCCTCATGGTTACTCTCTTTTTACCCTACTTGCGTCCTTTTGGCTTGGTTTACTGAAGCTGAAGGCTGTAGACTACTACATTGTACTGAGCAGAAATCTTTTCTGCAGCAGTTTAATGGCTAATTACTTACGATATCCAGGACTGCGTCTTTTCTTTGGCTGTGTTGTTTATAACAAAAGCAGGTGCCTTGCCTGTTGCTAAATGTCTACTTTATGTGCTCTAATTGGGTTATTACATGACGATCACTAAGATCCTGCAAGGGGTGCTTGTGTGACCTGCAAATGAATCCTCTTCCCTAGTAGTCTTTGAGTAAATGTCAAAGTACTGTGGCCTTCAGTAGCCAGCATTTTGAAATCCCTCTACACGTAGCTAATGAGATAAACACATGTAAATTCGGTTTAAGCACAGCTATTTGTCAAGAATTTTGCAATATGTAGTGTACACAACCACAGTTCCAAAGAAGTGAATGTTTTCAGATGAGATACACTGAGTAGGTGGATTGGGAAAGTTAAAAGGGGGAGTAAAGCATTCCTGACAATCTCTAGTACCGGTTTTACTGTTTGTTTAATCTGTTCTTGTTTTTATTCACTTGGTGGGGGTGCTGAATCTGGACAGATGATTGAACTCGTCTGCTTTTCTTGTCCCAGCAAAATGTGTTGTTCTTTCAAAATAATTTAGGGTAGGTCTAACTTTACTTCAGTGAACTTAGGGGAAAACCATTCCTGAAAATCTCACCGTTAGTGTTCAGAAATGCAGTCTTGCCTTGCTTATCCAAGAGTTCCAAGAAAGGGCTTTTTTTTTGCCTCATTTTTATTTCTATTCAGAGATTTAGCAGTGAATGCAGACAATGTTGCTTTTCAATGGGTCTGCATTGTTAGTTTAGCTCACTGCAAGACAGCTGGAAGCCTAATAGTAATTGAATCAAAATGTCTGTTCAAGAGCATGTTGCTCTTGACAATAAAATATATGAATGCTGTAAAAATGTTCTTTCTCAATAGCACAACACTCAGTCTGTCTTGGTCTTCAGTTCTCTAAGCATGTACCTGTATTGTCCAAAGTAGTCTTGTGGAGACTGACTTCAAGTGGCACCAGGTAGGCACTCTCTGAAATGGTTGTAATACGGTCCTTTCCCTGATACAATGAACCCTGTGAACAAGCAGAACTGAAGAAGAATCAGCTCTGTGTTAGCGTGATTAGAAGTGTGAGCCTTTACGCTGCATACTACAGTGCGTTGACACAGAGACTTGCCTTCGGTTAGCTTCAAACATGCTGAAATCTTCTGTGTGGTACAAAACTGCATTAGATGTGGCCCATCCATAGCCAGTTAACGTATTTGGGAAGATATTTTCTCATCCTGATTTTAGTTGGCTTAAAATTCCATCTGTTAAAAAAGGCAAATCCATAAGAAAGATTCTTAAGAAAGCAGCATCTGCTGATTGTAATATCTGATTTTTTTTTTCCCCTCTGAGTTCATGGCAACTCCCACTGTTTTCTGATCCTCTTTTACTTGGAGAGTATACAAAAAAGAAAATTCTTCTCCTTACACACCCTCCAAAAATTGGCAGATAGATGATTTTCTTCTGGAGGGGAAAATGGAGAGGTCATGCCTGCTGTCCAGAAAATCTGCATATCTAAGAGCTGCATCCAGCTCTCCTGGGAAGATCCTTTTAGATATTACATTTTACTTGTTTTCCCAAAACATGGTAATAACCTTGAGGTGAAAGATACCACTTGGACTGTTACTTGCATCTGTTTGTGGATGGGTAACTGTCTGTTCTAGCAGAAATACATCTTATGAAAATGAATAAGCCATTTTTGAGTCATCCGTGTTCCTACAAGGAAGAAAGGAAATCTGTCAATGTCTCTGTGGCTAAGCAGGGGATGGGAACAGGGGCTGTTCCTCGGGCCCCATAGCTGTGGTATCCAAGCATCAGCTCACCTAGCTTGTGGAAACTGGCAGCACACAGAACTTTTAAACCCTAATTTAGGCAAACACTCGACTGCCTATTATTTAACTTAAATCTCACTTGTAAATCCATTCATATGTAGTAATGTGCTTACACAGGTGTTCATCACTGTTTGTCTTGCTCATAGTTCCTAATAGGGGCCTGATTCCAACTCCTTAATAGTACCTAGAAACAGTTAATAGTTAATTCGGATGGGCTTTGGGGCAGGCTCTTCTGACCAGTGTATTTGTCCAGGTTTTGTTGGATACCAAAAGCTGTTTGGATGGAATTGCTTCCATAGGTTCCCTTTTGTGGGACTGCACGTGCTCCTGAAAGAGTTTGAAATGTGCCAATCTCCACAACCCGAGAGTTTGGGTATAAATACACATAGTATATAAAAGAGCCAGATTGAGAGGCTTTTCTTCGCAAGAAGAACATGCCTGGTGAGAGAGGATGGGATGCTGAGAGTGTATGTTTATGGGAAGAATGGTTGGTCATGGCTGGTTCAGCACAGGTGGCTTGTTGAAGCTGAGTTTTAGAACCAATAAAAATCAGGGAGCTGGGTCCTGAAAACACTGCTTCAGAAGTGCAGTCTTCCTGTTGTGCTGACTTAAGGGAAAAATATGTCTGTGCTTGCACCAGCTTTCTCCTGTCAGCTCCACTAAGGTGGATGGGTGAGTTCCTCCACGACTATCGCTGTTAAGACAGCGAGCACTGGGGAGGTGGGGTGAGCAAAGTTCTCTGGTCCTCTGTTCACCTCCAGCTCTGTTTCAGCATCAGAGCTAAGAAAAGATTTTAGTTGTACGTCACGTGGGCAGGAAAAGCTTTATAGGCTCTGCTTTTCCCATCTGATTTCTGCTTGCCTTTTAGCAAAGGACATTTGGATTGGCTGCCGCTAGAATGCTGTTTTCTAAAGTAATTAAGCATCAACTCAGGGTTTAATGAGCATGTTGGGGAAGGGGGAGGATGTCCCTGGTGATTTTGCTGATGCTGTTTTGGGGTCCCAGTTCTCAGGGAAGACTACTGGAGGCTTGTCCTCCAATTTCTGCTGTAGAGTTTAATCAGTTGAGACAAGCTGCTGAGCAAATACAGAGGAATTCACAGTGCTTGAGGAAGGAACAACCTAAATAGTTGCTCTGTGATTCTTTTGTGGCTTATTTACATGTGATGGCAAGATAGGAATCTGCAGAAAACATGAATATTTAGGAATCTCTGGACCAACCATATTGTTTCTAACTAGAGGTTGAATTCAAGGGAGAGGTTGGATTTCTGAGGTCATGAGGAAACCTGTGGGGATACTTAGTCATTAGAGATTGTTGAGCAAGTGCCATGCTTGTAGACATGCTTGACAAGTTCCTCATTTCAGTCTATGCAAAAAACTGGCTTCAATGGTCCTAGAAACTAATCCCGAAACGGTACAGAATGTGCCTTCCAAAGAGCTTTGAGTGTTTGGAATAAAGGTAAACTAAGTAATGGCCCAGGCACCTGTGTTGATGTGCAACTGGAGGATTGTTAAAAGCTCTTTGGGGTTTTACTTGTTTCGCGATGACTATTGCACAGTGCCCTGATGAACTTTGGGTGAAGATAACAAAAGCTTTCCATGTGAGTGAATTTATTTGTTGCTCTCAGCGCTGTTCCAGATCTGTAGCTTGTAAGAATTACCTACAGGGTAAATGGAAATCCTGTTCCTCATGTGACAGTAGCTAGATGCGTTTGAGGTCGAGTGGTCAAATAGTTAATGTTCAGAAGCCTGCCTCTCCTGTCTTTCAAATTGTCCCAGCAGGGGTTGCGTTTCATGGATGACATTAGCCATGCTGTTCCTGCTCCTGCTTCTTTCACATCCTCCTTTTCATCCCCCCTTCCTCCTTACCGTTTTTTTAGTAAGTCTCATATTGAATGTCATTAATAAGCAAAATTGTCATCTGCTTATTTTTGCCTTTGCTGACACTCCCCCACCCTCCCATTTGAACCAAATTAAGGGGAAGGCAGTGAATTGAGGACAATGCTGCTGTGAGTTCTCCTTTGCTGCAGGGCACCTTGGCATTTGTGGTGCCAGGCTGACTTCGGTTTATGCGACTAAAACTAGGCAGTGCAAAAAGAACCAGGATTTTCATTCCTGGCAGGAGGGGCTCCTGCCTGTTGAAGGGTAGTGACTGAGCTTTAGGAGGCAACTCCTCGACAGGTTCTTTTTGTGGGGACATCTTTGGCTGGCCTGTCTTGGCCTTGTGCAGTGAGTTGCTGCATGAATTGCACTTGCTCTTTACATTTGTGTCAAGGCAGCAGAGACACATCCAGCATGGCTGCTTCTTGTTGTTCGTATGTGAAGATGGGTGACATGCTTCATGAGGCATAGTATGAGCTCCTAGTAAGAAAACAATCCTCACTCCCAAGAACTTAGATTGCAACTAAGCAAAAAGAAACAAGCATGAGGACAAGCAGCATTGGAGGGTTTTTTTTTTAAATGAGAGGATCTTGGTACAGTAAATAGTAGTCTTAAAGTAAGACTTGATGAAAGAGAGAGGTTTGATCCCCACCTTTGTGTATTTTGTATGCACACAAATAATCTAGCTCCTATTTACTCAAAGCTTTTCAGACTGTCCTAATTATCATGGTGACATAGATGGGATAGGTGTGAGTGTGGATATAAGGCATGTTGGAGTAAACACTCTAGTTTGTCACCTAATGTGTAAAGAAGCTCCCTTGTGCTGTTGTTTCCATTGATAACTATTGAGCACCGGTAAAGCTTTTCAGCGGGGTGAGAGTCAGTCTGGAGAATCAAGACCGAAATACAGTCTAATGTATTTAGGAGCAAGAGTAGGATTAGTGTATTGTACTAGATCTGGATCGTATCCCAGTCATTTCTCTGGAATATTAAAAGCTTTGCGATACGGCTAAACATTGATGTACTAAGCTGGAATACATCCCCTCCTCCTACACACAAAATAACAACATGTCCAAAAGGAGAGAAATCCATTTCAGGGGTGATGGGTCTATCTTTTTTAAGGAAGAATCTTGCTTTTTTCTTGACGTGAAATAAAAGTGAAAGTAATAAAAAATGAGCGAGTAGAAGATGTAATCACTCTCCGTGCCCAGCGTGTGGGACTGTGGCCTGGGATATACTGGGTACAAGAAGAAGTTTGTGATGTAATTACCCGGCCGAGCCTGGCAAACTGACTAGAGGTTGCTTCCAATGATTGGTTCTGGATGCGATTGGTTTTGACAACCTTGAATCTGTCACTGTCATTCCAATAAAATGTGTTGCTACAAATTAAGGAAAAGAAGACCTTTCTTATTTTTATAGTCCTAGAAACTATTAGGTCTCATTGTTCCTTTCTTTTATCCTGAGGGCTTCTAGAAGCAATAGCAGTGGTGATTTGTCTCTGGATTCCAAGCTGACAAGAAGCTTTCCAATTTATCAGTTAAGAACTGGGGCACTGTGAACTCTCAGCAGCAGACTGAATTAGAACTCTGTGTGTTTGATTTCTTTGGAGTGATGTCATACAAACCAGGAAATGGCTTTATAACTCTGTACACAAATGATACTTTCATGAACTTCCATGACCTTAGGTATCTGGTGCAGTTAACTGGTGGTGGCGTTTGGGTGGACATCTAAGTTTGAAAATAATGCTCTGGATATTGGATTGTTTGAGCAGTTGATTCATCTTCCAATGCCTGGGGGTTTAGTGGTGGACAGACCAGCACTGTCCTTTGTTCTGTGGTTGATAGCCTCAGCAGGCAGGCAAAAGTTGAATCTGTCTCTGAAAACATGTCTATTTGTAATGAGACGCTCCTGCAGGGACTGAAAAATTGAAGCCTATCATCTGTACTTGCTTGTTGGGTGAGTGGAAGGTTTTGTTCTCCAGGCTTAGGAGTCTGTTTAAACTTTGAGTTGGTAGTTTTCTCCTCCTCCTCCCTGGAAAGTCTCCTCTCATTCACTCCAGTCGATGCCCCTTTACTGTTTTGTCCTGATAGGACACTGGATGTCATGTCGTCCTCAGCTTAGCAGTCCCCCATTCATCTAAAAAAAGGATGTGTGAGACAGACACGTCCTGTGCTGCATGTGTCAAATAAATGTGTTTCTGATTTTCAGTACTTAGATTCTAGGAGTTTGCCTCCAATATTTCCTTCTTGACAATTTCTTTTTGTTCTTTGAAGCGTAGGTATTTGGCTGTAAGTTGTAGACGCTTGTGAAATCAGCTGCGCTGCTGGCAACTGATTGAGACCTTTACTCTGTTAGAGGCACAGTACTGGATGTTACCAGCTTTCTCTAGCTGCTCGTGCAAACCTGGCTCTTAAAAACTGCATTAGCTCTTAAAAACTGATTTTAAGTAACCATAGAACTACTTTGACTTTCCCTTGCCAAGACTGCTCACATATGTATTTCTCACATATGTATATTCTTGTTCTTTAAATTTGCTTTTCACTTATAGCAGCCAGGTGAAATAAATAAAAACAATAGAGACATGCACATCTGCCGGCTCATTCTTTTCTCTAAGGATACTAAGTACAGAAATTGAAATGCAAAACAACTCTTGAAAATATATTCCTTCCCTAATACGATTTCCTCTCCTGAGTGTTAAACCTGTAGGTGCAAATGTCAGATAGCATTCCAGAAAGCGTTCTGTGCCGGCAGTGTGCAGAAGCTGAACTTTTATTAAACCTGTGTTATCAAAAGAAGCAGTGTCTCTAGGGGCGGAGGCACAGTGCTGCTGGGGAACAGTGTCGGCCGGGGCAAAGTAAAGTGACTCCCATTTCTGAGAATCTGACAGTACCTCCTTTTGTTGCCGTGTTTTCTTACGGGCAGATTTCCTTTTGAAAATAGTGACTCAGGACCCGGTCAGAAGGTAATATCTATGTTAAAAGTTCCAGCAGAGATGCTGCCAAAGTGTCTTAAACTGTTAGCCCTTTTTAAGATGCTGTAAAAGAGATTGCTGCTTTGTGTGTATTTCTGATTCCCCCACCAGACAGGCTGACTTTAAGAGGATTTTTCGTGGTTTATGGAATACTGGTTTTAAAAGCAACAGCTAGACCTTTACTTGTGGTTAGGGTACTTGGCATGTCTTTGGGCAAACTTAAACAACTAGTCTATGTTTCAAAGTTTAATTCGCATCCCCTTCTCATCCATGCTGTCTCCTTTTAATAGATTCTTTTTCTCTCTTTAGGCTCTAGAGATCGCTAATTAAGAAATCAGCCTCTGGGTGGTTGGATAACCATTGGCAACTGCTGCAGCTACAGAGCTGCTGGTCTTGCTGAGTCTCTGACAGCACATGAGCAAAGATAGGAACACAGCTGTAAGAGAAGAGTGGAGAGATTACAAAACCTCTGGGATCGGGTCTCTTCTTATCTGGCTCTGCCAAACAGCAGGATATGTGTCTCAGTGAAATCAGAATTAGGAAATGACAAAGTGGAGTTTTACTCTTGAGAGATGCTATCAGTATCCTTCTGCAAAAATGGGATTTGGAAGCTCAAGGAGCTGCTCCGGATTTGTGGTGTGGGTTGGTGAGTTGGAGCTGTTCAGCCACTCCTTGCTGTGTTTGTAGGAAAAGCAGCAACCAAATCAAACTTCACAGTGTACCTGTTCCAGTCTTACAGCCGGTTGATGTTGAGTCAATTGAAAGCCCGACCTGTGAAAAACTGCTTTGACATCTGGATTTTAGCTCAGCTGGCATATATGGTTTTGGTGCTTGTCAATGCTATGATGTGCATTTGAGCTCTTCTCATTAGTTTGAGCTTGATACAGCAAATAGCTTGTGCTTCTCTAACAGGATTTGAAGGAATCTTTTGCAGTCTTGCTGTGTGTCCCAAGCTGAGTATTACCAGCCTAATACAAATAGAGCCGAGCTGTGTTTTCAGTAAAGGCTGTTCCTGAGGCGAGGGTAGAAACCTCTGCTGTGCAGGTGGAGCCAGTGCGTGCCCTTTTGTAGTCAGAGACCAAACGGCTTATGAAGTTCCTATGGCAGGAAAATACTGAGTTGGATGAAAGATGGATGATGCAACTCTAACAACTCCATCATTTCTTCCCAGTTTCAAAGTCCACCAGCTTTTTGGAGTGATGAATGTATTCATCAAACATTCCCTAGCGATGTTGTGTCATTCACAGTGCCTGCAGCCAGGCAAGATGGATCCTAGACACCATTTGGGCATGGTGAAGAAGCTGTACTCTGCACCTAGATGTCTTCCAGTGTTGATGCACTCAGATCCCTAGGGAGGTTGGTTATACTGGCTTGTGTCTTAGGTTAGTAAAGTAGAAAGGCTGCTGGTTATGTTGTTTGTGGCTCCATTTCTGGGGCACAGTATCTGGTGTCGGTGTGGACAAACCTTCTGCAAGGTTCAGGATGTTTCCTTTAAACGATAGGGCGACTCAGAGTGGTATTTGTTCATCTAAAGCCTGTGGGAGATTCAGATTTCCCTCGGATGCATTCCACGGCCAAAGCAGATAGTAACTCAGAGCTTTGTTAGGTCCCTCAAGAGCTCCAGAGGAAGCACCACAAGTCTCTCTACAGAACCGCGGCGTGTATGGAGGCATATCTTCCAGCCTGGGCAAATCAATCCCTGAATCCAGAAGGAACCAACAAGACTCTCAAAGAGCACTTTGCAAATACTGTAGCAATCTCTGTAAATTGAAGACAGTAAAGGCAAGGGGGACTACTTGTTACAGATGGAAAGCGTGAGTTTCCTGTGAATGGACATTGCTTGCATTTTTGTTCCTTGTTGGGTTCCTGGGGAAATGCCGTGCTCGTCACAGTGCCAGCGATCCGTCAGAAGGCTGGCTGTGGCTAAGGTGGTTACCTGGCACTTGGAAGATCTCAATTCAGTTGTCAACTCTGCCACACCGTTTTCTGCCTCTTCTCACCATCTCCTGGAAAAGATGCAGTAAATCTTTGATCTTGGGTTTTAGATGATAGTTTTCCCTGCAGAAGGCTTATCTCATTCTGTGTGGTGCCAAGATAATGAGTCTGCTCTCTGTTTTAGAGGGCTTTAAATGCTGCTTAATTAAAAAAATAAAAGTAGAAATTGGGCCCTGTGTTTCCCTCTGCTCTTCCACACTCATACAGTGGTAAATTAAGGCAAAGGATCTGTTAGATTCTGGACTTTAAACCTACAAATACTCATTTGGAAGTCAAAGGAGTTGCGCAGGTTTGGAACGAAGGGTTTGCATTTTGCTCGCTCTCCCTTTGCATATGGAAAAGGTTCAGTTCTCCCCTTGTGATGCATAAAATCCGAACACCTTTTATCTGAAGTCTCTCTGAACAGCCTCTTAGGTTGCTGGAAGGACTCTTGAAGAGAGGGAGGTGGGGAACCAAACAGGCAGGGCTAGGCAGGTGAAGAGCCTGTTCCTGGGTGTTAGCGGGGCCCCTCCCGGAACAGCCTGCCTCTTGGTCACCCTGGCAGAAGTGCAGTGTTTGGAGGAGCACCATTTCTTGGTGCATGCATGTTCTTGGCCAGCCTACTCCTGGTCTTCTGAAGGGTACCTTAGCTGAATGGTTCCGTGGTTTAGACCTGTCTAACTTTTCCTTAAATGGATGGTCTTAAGAGCTATTGGCAAATGCTTCTTGCTGTATTCATGAGGAGCAAGGACTTGGTGATCTGGTGGGAAGCCTGGGGAAATGAAGAACAGGCTTGTGGGCTCTTTTCAAGGTGGCTTTTTTTTTTTTTTTTTAATTGATATCCTTCAGCACTGCCATACATTCTTGTAAGGATGCACTAAACAAGAGTAGCTTGGAAAATACTTCTTTATAAATAACTCCGAAACCTCTGTCGAGTACCACAGTGAGTCCCTGAGCGCTGCAGCTTTCTCCTTGCTTGTAGCTCTTCAGGAGTATAGTAGGAAATGAAACAACCATCTGTCTCTCTCCTTTACCAGTGTCTTCCAGTTCTAAACTGAAGCGGCCACTCATGAAGTGAGGGAGGTTGGCTTATTGATGTTTAGATGGACAGTTGTCTTTTTCTGGGGGGCTTCAGTTTTCTCGGCACAACACCCCTTCCATTGCTTTTACAAGGATACTGAATGCATGAGTCCTGCAATTGGTGCTATGGCTCTTTGCCGGTTTTCGGAATGAAATAGTAAGTATTTTTGTGAAGTGTGTTACAGTGTCGCTGGAATAGCAAAGTCTTGTCTAAAGGTGAATGTGGGGCTGGGGAGTTGTGCTTGCTATTGAGAATTTGTTTTACTTCTCTGCCAGAACACCCTTCTGATGGTGAAAAAAAATTTTGACTTGTCTTGGTGCAAGTCTTTAAAGAGTGATCACCATCCCATCCGGGCATATATCCAAAGACTACCTGCTTCTTTATTTATAACTAACTTGGGATTTTGTGACAAGCTGGAAATCTCTTTTTCAATGCCTAAAGAAACTTGTAGTTCCAGTTATACTTTGAAGTAGAAGTGTGGGTGGAATTTATTACCAAGTCTGAGTGTAAGAGGTCTGAACTCAGCTTTGCATTATGTTAGGAGTTTGTCTTGCAGCATTGCTGTCCCAGGGAAATGTTAGAGGGCTGCGTCTGGGTTTCTCCTATGCCACTAGCATGTTGTTCCTCATGGGAGACTGAACTTCGAAGGGAGTAGACGAGGACAAGTTTATCTTGTGATCTAGATTCCAAAATACTCTGTCTACAGAGACTGTCCAGGCCATGTGTGGAGCAGCTGAAAGAGCCGTGAAATGGGTTCGTGTTAGACCCCTCCTGGGCTGCCTTTGAGACTCAATGAAGATGCTGGGAATTGCGCATTCAACTGATCTCTGGGTACCACACAGTGCACTTTTTAAGCTTCTACAAAGAGCTGACTAGTGAAGGCTTCCGGTGGCTTCCCACAAAAAAAAGGATACACAGTCTTTTTGGGTTTTCAGTGTAATTCTGTGGGAGAGCTGACATTTTGCATGTGCTTTGAAGGTGAATGGCGAGGGCGGCCTCCACCCGTGTGCCTGAGTTTTATATAGGTCTGGAGGCAACAGGCGCTATCGCGTTCATGACAACATACGTCTAGCTTGGCATGGGCTGTGAGTTGTACTTCTGGAAGCTGCAGTAGTGGAGACCAAAGGACCTTATTAAAATAAACTAAATAATTTTCACCACATCAGTGACCAGAATTATGCCATTTAATTAAAATATGTCTAGACAAATAACCTAGAGGGAGAGAGATATTATCTATAATAAGTGCTTGAGGTTCCTGCATAGGGACCATGCTAAATAAATTCATGAATAGCTTCTTTTCTCTCCCAAGTATCAGAAGTCTTGGAATACTGTAGCCACTGCTGGATGATACGGTTGTTTCTCATGTAACTAGGCTCGCATTCACCTCGATTATTTTAACCTGCCTGTAAATAATATTTCTCTGAGCTACTGATAAATACTTGTGGTTATTTTTTGACCCAGCTTTATTATTATAATTAGGTACTTTTAAGAGAGCACAGAAGGAACATTTCACAGAGGAATAAGAATTGATTCTTATCTTGACTCTTGACTGCTCTCATGTATGTTTAGCATCTCTTGTTCTGTGTTGTTTGGCAGCTGACACCATATCTGTCATCATTGTGTGACACCTTTATTGAACATGAATTGAATGGTTGCAGTAAGAAGTCTGGAGTTGCTGCCATGTGGTTACTTAGAATGGTGGAAACAAACTCACTTCTAGTTGATTAGGAAAAATGCTCTACTTTCGAAGGCTCTGTGTTGAACTTGTTTCTTGCTTGCTTTCGTTATGAAGGACTGAAAGTCATTCAGACTGAAAGGCAAAAGAGGGAGGACACGTTGTCAGGCAGCTCATTCTCTTTCTGTTGTCTTTCAAAGAGTGATTTCGCTGCACGTAGTTAGTGGAACTCCCCAGAAAGGTGCTTCCTTCCATATGGAGAGCAGCGGAATTGATGGAATATGTGGAATTAGGGTCACAGGCATAGTCCTTTGACTGCTTCCTGGAGTTTATTGCACTTGAATTGATTCCTGAAGGACAACTCAGCCATGGTCATCACTTCATTAGTTTCATATTGCATCTGTCTTAAAGCAACATCTCTACTTCTCCTTCCTTCTATGAGCAGAATGGGCACCCAGCTCCCTAACATGGCATATGCTGAAAGTGGACATCTACATTTTTGCAAAATTAATGTACAGTTACTAATTTTCTACAAGGAAGACTTGACTGTGTCTGGGATTTTTGTTATACCAATGCTCAGAGACTATGTTTTTAGATTAAAATCTAGTTTTCTTGAAAATAGTGTTTGGATGAAGAAAATGATAAAGCAAAAATGATGCCACATTTTAAGGGCAAGAATTGCGCGTGTTTTTTTACCACATGCTGTGAGACTGTGCTGGTGCCACTAGTGCCAGAATAACTGTAGTGGGACCAGAGCGGAATGCACTGGTCTGTGTGTGGAGGTGCCAGCGTTATCAGTGACAGCAATTGGATTGTACTGAGATGGCAGGAACGTGTTTCTAGACATGACTGGTTTTTTTTCCCTTTAGGACAGAAAATAGATTCATAAGGTTACAATACACAAGTGGTGGAATCGCCTTTGAAAACAGATTGCTTGACATCTAGTAATGCAAATAAAATGTGCTGGCAGTGGTCTTTAGCCGAGGAGCTGTTTTTCCTGTTGAATTGTGAAGGCGGTGTGAGAGCACGTGACTTTGGGTTGCTTCAGCACAAAACCCCAGTATGCATTAGTTGCCTCATTTATTCGCCTTTATCAATGCACACATGTGATGGTCTCGGGGTTGTCATCTCTGCACGTTCTTTCGGGTTCAGAAAAAGAGCAGCTGTTCTTGTGCCCCCTTCTTTCAGTGGCTGCAATGTGATGTATGTAAATCTCAGCCTTTCCACTGAAAATACCCGGTCCCTGAAGAGCTTACAAGTTGCAAATTTGCCGTTAATCTGGCTGTGAAACAAGGTCTTAACTCGGGGCAAGAATAACTGCCTGGGCAGTTGGCCATTGTGAAATGTGTGCAAATACACCCAAGATAAGGGACATCTGCTGTCTGTGGGCTCAGTTCACATCGGTGGCTGATATTTTGAATGTGAATAATGGGTTGTTGCATAGTAGTCTTCTGGGATTTTGGAAAAGGACCTATCGCACCGTGGTTGGGATATCACTCGTATTTTCCTAACATCCTTCTGAAGTATTTACTGTGCCCTTCCTCCACATTGTCCTCCTTTGTCAGTTAGCTGTGCCCAGGTTAGATCATCCCTGGGCTGAAGCTGGTACATCATTTAAGACTGAGTCAGGTGGAACGTGGTGTTTGTGTTTGGCTCAGGAGTGAATTTCACCTTCCAAAGTTAGTGTTGGGAATTTGAGAATGTAATGAATGAACTGCAGTGAAGCTTATGTAACCACATTGCTGCTGTTGTCACTGCTTGAGCTGGAGGTCCGAGAATAGTGGCTGCAAAATGATGCTTTTTGCATGTTGATAAATTAAAATTGTGTCGCCCCAAAACATGCTTAGAGATGATGTAAAACGTTGGGCATTCATGGGGCTCTTAATGCTTCCTAAGTTGCTTCGAAAGGACTGGAAAGTGGTAGGTGTAGTGGCCAATAATCTTCCAAGTTGCGTAGCCTCTCTTGCTGTTTATCAACAGGACTGAGAGCTGTTGGTGGTGAGCTAAAAGCATCCTGAACCTTTGCCTTTCAATTCTCAGCTTCAGAACTGGCTTGGAGAGTGGCACTTGGACGGTGTGTCAGCAACCACAACACCTCGAAGAATTGGTATGTAGCTCTCCTGGTGCGAGGTCATGACCTGTCTTCTGCCTTCACAGGCTTAGATTTTCAGCAGGCTGCATCTCTGCCTTGACTTTGTGTGAATGTCATCTCTAAGTGCTATTTTCAGAGGGTCCTGCTCCGGAGTTTTGAAGATAATTGCACCCTGGGGAAAGCAAAACCAGAGCCAGCTGTTTCCAGTGGGCATTCCACAACCAGCTTGCTGCCGCCAGTAGCCTTTCTTTTAGTGTTTTTCCTAGGTTGTTTTCAAGAACTGTTTAATTTTATGGGGGCTTGTTAATATTTATTGTTTTGTAACTAAGACTTTGGGCTGGGACTTGGAAATCTCAGTTCAGGACCTCTCCCTTTGTATGGTAACTTCCTTGTCTTTACAGCAGAGACGATGGGAAGCATCTGTCGCTTGGGACAGTTACAAGAATAGGTTCATTAACACCTGTGAGATTGTAATATAGGCACATAATTTATTAAATAACGTGGTAGGTAGAGGAGAAAGGGAAATAATAAAAAAGACATAATAGTGTCAGTGTGGCTAAAATCCTTTACTTGTTGTGCACAGTTTGGCCAGTTTTATCCAAACCCTTTCCAAGGGAGTAGATGGTATCGATGAAAAGAAACGGTAAGGTCTTAGAGCTCCAAAAGTCAACCTTTTTCTTGGCGTCTCTGTGCACAAAATTAGGAGTAACCATTTTTCTGCTAGGTTAGCTGGTCGTAGAGTAGAGGATAACACTATGCCTCATTGGCGCTATTGGTGCTAAAATAAGAACAAACCAGTTTCTATAGATATCAACTCATAATGCCATCAGTGCTTGTATTTTAGTGGGATTTTCTTGCTTTGAGCATCTGCACAGCCACTGAAATATTGTTAATTCTAATAGAGGAGCGAATCATATTCCCTGTATGCCATTGCTCTTTAACAGTCAGTCATAAATATTTTAAAATAATTAATTAGAAGCCGTTATTAGAAGCCAGATGCTACAAAGTGCACTATATTTGGAGACCTTTTTGAGATAACGGGTAGAAGTTGTGGCAAGGGTCTGTAGCCTAGCACAAACCGGGCTGTGCTGCACTTGACTGAAGTGGAAGGATGAGACAGATCTGGGCTGGGAGCCCAAGTACCAGTTGGTTCAAAACACATGGAACCTTTTAGTATGAGTCACTGTGTCAGACTGTTGCACTTGGTAATGACTGATGGGCCTTTAAAAGTGCTTGGAGTGTGATGCAGATGGCTAAACTGGATTGCTGTAGATCCAAATTCCCTTGTTCACAGGCAAGGCAGCTGTAACGAAAGGGGTCTTGGGCTTCCCTCCTTCCCTCCCTCCCGTTGTTCTTTGCAGGAATCTTGCTTGAGCAGAGCTCTGGACTTCTCTAACCAAGTCATGAGGCTTTCTGCTGCTCCAACATCTGTCTTAAATAGTTGTCAAGGAACTTTTAAACATGAAGGCTCCATAATTTTCTTGAAGTTAGAGGGCGTGCAATAGGTCAAATGACTTCCTCAGGATCACACAGTGGGTTGATGTCAGAACAGAGCCTAAACAAATTTTGTTGTCCTGTAGTCCCAACTCATTGCTATAAAAAGTGAAGCTTTAGGTTTGAAACGAAGGGCTGAGTCAGGCTGATTCTCTCCTAGGGAACGCAGGAGTCCATCCTTCATGTGCTTAAGCTTAGGTCAGTATCTGGTATAAGACCTAAGTAAGCAAACTTTTCCAGTATCCTGCAATTTTTCTGAAAGATGATAAATTATCCCTGCTGTTCTAGAAGGCTGGTGTGGCAAACTACGGGATGTGCCTCTAGGAATGAAGGTGGGGAGGAGAAAACAGGGAAGAGGCTGTTATGTGGGCAAAAGTGTTTAGCGTGGTGGAGATCAGATGTGGCGGAGGATAACTGGTGTATAAATACATGAATGCTTTCACCGTTAATTGCCAACAGAATCACTAAGGCTGCCTTTAGATTTTTAAAAGTGTTAAAGCATAACATGAGAGAGTAGCAGCTAATTAGGTAAATGAAGAAAAAGAGAATCTTTCTTAACACGTTTGTCACCTATGCAGGAAGGGGTGGCTTCACCAGCACCCCCTGCACACGATTTCTTGCTACAATTTGTGTAGAACCTGCATGAAGGAGCTGGTGTGCGTGGTGGAGGGGCAGGAGGTTAACCTCAAGCTGGGAAGTGCCCTCACAAGCACGCACATTGCTCGATGGCTTTACGCCCAAGGGATGTTGAACTCGCGTAGCTGAACCTCTGCAGACGGTGGGGAGCTGTTTTGTCAGGAGAGCTCTCGTGTGCGTTGGAGCTCGGTATCTTTGTTTGAAGAGGGTTTTGTTCCGCGGTTGGGTGTGTCACATATCGTAATTGTGGGTAGCAGGTTCATCTCCATTTTTGACAGGTTTATGTGGGAGCTGGTGTATGAAAGTGCATATATGGAGAGGCAAAGAGCATTGTCAGCGTTGTTTATGAATAACAACCGAAAAAGGAGAACGCCGGTTCCAGTCTGGCTCTGATATTTTGAGCCTTCCCTAGAGAAGCACTGTAGGTCTGCAGCACCGTTCCCTGCTCGCTAGCTCAGCGGGGTGCAGACAAGATCTGAGGCTTTTCTGCATCACAGAAGGCTGCGGAGCTTTTGTGTTGGGCAGAGCCCTTCTATGCTGCACTGAATTATGATGTTTATCTGCTTAGCAAAATGATTCCTCTTCTCCTCCTCTCTTTCTTACTTCCAGGAGAAACATTATATCCCAGCCAAACCTCACCTGTACAGTCAGTGGGTGGCTTTATTTTCATTCATTTCTCTGGGTTGCAAAGGTGGCTAAAGGCTCTCTCTGTGTAGTGACCTCAGCTCCAAAAACCCTAAAGTTTTAATTCTGCATTAAAGATTCAAACTGAAATGTTAATCAGCTTCAAAAAGACTATTTTTAGAGCTGCAGCCTTCGATTCCAGTGGAGTAGTTACAATTTGTCATGTGATGAGAAGGGTGAGAGGTTTTTCTCCTTCTGTACATGTCAGCTGTTTGCTGCTGGATTTGCTATGTGCATCCTGCAGTTTAATCTGGCCTTAAGGGACCTGCATGTCTCTTTATTTAGGGTTTCCTAAAAACGGCCATCCTCTGTCATTTGCTTTCATATTGTAGTAAACTGCTGTAGTTCTGACTACTAGTCCAACGTGCAAGTATCTATCAAACCACATTAGAAATTGGGAGTTTCCAAAGCAAAAGATGCTTTTAAGCGAGCTTAGAATCTGCCCAAGCAGTAGAATCTTACAAATAGCTTCTCTTAGTATTAACTCATTGCAGATGTGTGTTTATGATTACTTAGCGTTTTACTAATTTAAACAGCCTTTGGGAAAAGTGCTGATTCATAAGTGGAATCAAGTTGCCCAAAGAAGTTGTGGAACCTCCATCCTTGGAGATACTCAAAACTTGACTGGCCGTGACCCTGAGTGACCTGAACCTGCTGTGAGCAGGAGGTTGGGCTAGATGACCTCTGGATTTCTCTTCCAACCTACATGATTCCGTGAATCCAAACTAACAGCTGAATAAGCTCTTACTGCCTTTGCAGTGATGGGAGTTACTGGAGATATGTAGAAGACAAATGGCTTAATTACTTTGCCTTCTCTCTCAGGATCACCAAGCAAGTAATAAATGAAGTAATGAATGAAGCTTTTCTCCCTCTTTTGCCATCAGTAAAAGGCAATAAGAGAGAGTTAAGAAAAGACTTACTATCACAGTGACAAGCTGGGATTAATCTGGTGCTAAGGTATATTGGGATTCGCACTTCGTGACATGGTGCATGCAGACCTAGAATGACTGTAGGATCCCCGCTGCTGCCTCAACCTTGTACTTCCTAGGATGTGGCCTTGGAGCACTGGCCCTGCAACTAGTGAATCGAGCAAAGGAGAACTTCCTTGTTGAGAAAAAGCAAGCACAAATCATCTGGCTAATTCTGGAGATGAAGCCTTTCACAGGTGCGCATGATGCAATCGAGATGCAAGTGTACGCAACGCTCTCAAACCCCGTGTTTAACATCCAGGTGCCTAAACGCTTGTGAATCAGAGAGTCATTAGAGGTTTGTGGGGCTCACTTAGCGCTCTTGATATGGAGTCAGCATATCTTCTGAGGGAGCAAACAGCTTGGCAGAGGGATGGGAGCGAGGGTAAGCCTCAGCAATCCTTGGTCTTCGGGCTGAAATCCTTCATGGAGGAAAGCAGGAATTCAGGATACTGGGAGGGTAACCAGGAGCATAAACCTGTCATAGAAACAGGTGAGGTGGGAGGGGGTGAACAAGGCTGGTTTTGTTCCGATTTGTGCAGGGTCGGGTGGTAGCAAAGTCAGAGGATCCAGACACAATTCCAGGAAGTGAGAGGAAGGAGGGGCTGTTACCAGCAATGATTGTTTCATTTAGTAATTAGCTCTTAAATCTCCTCTAAGTCAAATAAAGCAGAGGATGTGAGCTTCTGAGAACTGTTCCCCCCTCCCCTTCCCCGCACATCCACACCCTTTTTTCCACATACTCTTTCTAAGTGAAGACTGTGTTGGTATGAGATTTGATAGTGGGGAGCTTGCTGATGGTGTAGAGCAGGTGGTATTCAAGTCTGCGGTCTTTTTCATGATCTGTGGCTGATACGCTGTGTGACCTTCGATGAATGGTTACCCTGTGTTCTTCTTTTATCTTCCCTTTACCTGGTAGGTGCATTTGAACGAGGAACTAAATGCTCTAATATCTTGTGCATCAAGATTTTTCTGGAGTATGGTGAAGAGGAAAATGTCACAAGTCTCTGGACATTGAAGAAAAATCTCTAGTTAGATGGTTGGTGTGCTGGCAGAGTCCTCCCTCCGTCCCCTTGCAAAGGAGAGTTGGTGCTTGGTTGCGTTACCATTTGGTGTTCATTGAGCTTTATAAATGGCTTTGTGGGTAGCTGTTTGTTTGCTCTCTTCTCTCCAGAGTGTCTCATGACCTAGGTTAAGCAGAAGATTGTGTTTGCTGGAATAGACTGCACGTGTCCCAACCTTGCCAGCAATTAGAGGCACAGCATTGCCAGGAGGCAGCATGTGATGTAGGAAATAAATATCCCTTCTTTTGGGTGGAAGCTTCAACTCTGTGAGACTAGAGGATGTGTTCCATGGTATCAGGTGGTCTTTGTTCTTATATTAAAGTGGTAAGTTCATTAATAATTGTGTTGGAGAGCACTGGTGGACCACTCCCAATACCAACAGACTTTTCTTCACCTCGGCAGGAGGTCTCTGACAGATGGAATGCATCATCTATTCTTCCTTGGGTTCAGCCTAGGATGTGAACCCATTACTTAGGGCCTTATCCACCCTGGTCTTACACAGTTCCTAACAGACCACGTGCATTCCAGAAGAAGACAATGGTGCAGGTCTTCCTCTGCCCTTGCTTCTGAGGTCTCGTAGAGCAAAACACATCTTTTTAAATACCAGGTTGTCCTCAGACTGCAGCATGTGGCTGCAACCATTCATATTCCTTTCTTGCTCTCTTTCCATTGCCTCCCCTTCCTGAGAACTGAAGGGAGATGCCTCTTTACTACAAATAATGATTTGTAAAACAGCGATATTTGAAATTAGTGGCTGCTGCTGTCTTTGATGTTCTTGGCACTGTTGATTGCTACCCAAAGCAAGCTGGGAATTACAGTCTGTCATTCTCTTGCCTCATAGCTCAAGGCTATATTTAGTAGTTCAAGTTGCAACAGATCTGGAAGTTGTTCCCTTCAGCTGCAGCAGAAGGTGAATGCCGTGATGAAGTGCGTCGTTTTGTAAGTGGTGACTTCAGCGTGCTCATTTTCTGTCACGAGGACAACGGAACCAGTCTGTGCAGTATTGCAGGGACATCCTGACTGCCACCGTACACGTCAATTTTAGAAAGACCCCCACGCCTTTTCTCTAGAGAACTCACAATCAGTATAGTTTTAGCGCTTGAGTTTTCCCTACATCTTACAGCTTGGTGCGGAACATGATTTTTGGGATGCAGTAAGTGGCGTTTCCATGGGGAGGGTGGGAAGATGCTGCTGTTGAAAGCGTGCAGCTGTCAAGATAAAATTATTGCAGCATCTTTATTTGCTGATTCTGCAATTGGGTCTTTGCTGAGTGAATGTTCTCTCTGGGACTCTGTAAAGCAGGAAAGAAAATGTCTGAACTTGAGGCAGTCCATTGATGCTGGAGATCCATGCAAATGTTGAAATCCTCCATCTGCGCCCCAAGTTTGCAGCTCCAGAATTACAGGTCTGAGAGCTTCATGTTTTAGAAGCACTCAGTATCTGTTGATTTCAATGGAGTTTACTCTTAATTGTCTCTTTAGGTATAAGTGACTAAACCCAAGAATGAAACCATATGATCTGTTTCCTGGTGCCAAAAGGTGAAGGGAGGACAGATGCATGAGGAATTAAATGAATATTTTTAAATGTTTTTCTTTGCAATACTAGGAAAGGGGTGAAGGCTGCCTAATATTGTACTAATGTCCATTAACAATGCAAATAAATGTGGAGAAAGAAAAGAATGTTCATTCCTTCTTTAAAAAATGGATTTAAAGGTGCAAATACGGGGATTAGTGGTGGTGTTATTTATTCCTGATTTTCCAAAAGTGAGATGGAAAGAATCTCTTTGTCTGTTAGCGCTCCCCTCCTCTCTTCTTCCTAACCAGTGTTTTCCCCCCTTCATAACATGACACCTTTTCATGCATAATCAGTTGCTTTGTGGCTATTGTGGTTTGTTGTTTCTTTTTTTCACAGCAACAAGAAAGACAAAAACATAAATAAAGGAAAAGGTGGTTGTGGAACCACAAATTTTTATTGAGTTTGACTACACTTCAGGTTGGCTTTTTTAATGCTTAGAGATTTGTCAAAACCAAACCCCAAATTATTCCTGTTTGCTGGTGTAGGGATTTGAGGACAGAAATCTATTTCTGCTACAAATCTACTGTTTGACTTGATATCAACACACCACCGTATCTCCTCCGCCTGTATTTACCATCCCGACTTTGAAGAGCTTTCCTGGGTGTTCGTACAGCGCCTTGTGCAGAAGGTTCCCAGTTTTGGTTGGAGCCCTTGGGTGACAAAAGGAATATCTTGAGCATTCACATCAATATCTAGTAGTAAAGCTTTATATTTAAGAGCACACCTGGTGTGTTTGCAGTTGGGTGACTTTCTGTTAGATAGCTCAGTTCCTTCAAGCTGTATATTTAAAAAACCCCAAACCCAATAGAAACCCTAGCCAATTCTCCCTGACCTGGGAGTGAATATTCACCTTTGTGAAGATCCCAAACTCTTCAGAGTTCTAAGTGCCCTGCTGAATGATGACATTTGTAATTGGTTTGTGGAGTTAGAAGCTGGCTCACTGGGGGCTTGTTGTGCAGAGTGCTTCAAGGCAGGAACTGATTACTTCCTGAGCCACTGGTTGGTTTGGAACCTGCTCTTTTCATCTGGATGAATGCAGAGGAAGGGACTGTGGTGCAGTCAACAGCACCATTGTTTCCAGAGTCTGGATGGGATTTAGAGAGGCCTTCTAGAGCAACCTTCGTAGTCCAGGAGTTACAGGAGACCTGGAGGTTCATTTTGCCTCCAGCGGACCTGGTAAAGATCTTGCTGGCTTAAAATGTGATTCCTTTACTTTCTGAGAGGATGAGTGAGCACTGAATTGTCTGGAGAGTTCAGAGTTGCTTCTTGTAGCTGTAAGTATATGTCTGTGGTTATGACTGGCTAACTTAATGAATATGAGGTGGTTAGATGGGAGGCCATGTTGGTTACTGCGCTAGTAAGAACAGAAACATCTAAAGTAACTTCAATTGCTGCTGATTGGAAGCTTGGAATTAAGTCCAGTGAAATGGGAGCGTTTCTGTTTTCTCGGTAGTTGCATTGTTTGTATTTGGCTGTGTCTAATCTTAAACTGTTGGAACAAAAGCTTGACAACTCCTTCAGTGCCATGCGGGAAAAGTGCTGCATTTTGGCTCCAAATCCAGTCTAGGAAGTTGAGGTAATAGTCCTTTCTTTGCTGACAGAATGACCTTAACTTGTGATCTGCGATCTCTGACACAGAGACTGCACAGCTCAGTGGGATTGTAATCACCAGCAGAGCTTTCAAAATTGTGGTGAGATGGAAGACTCCAAAGTGGGGAAAAATGCTTGTCATTACTTCTGTACCTCCTAATTTGGGATGGCAAAAAGGTCTGGAAAGGTATTATTCTACCCTTTCTTTTTACTTGCTTCCTTTGTTCAAATAGTCACATATTCTTTGAACATAGTAGACTCACTGATACAAACATATAAGTAAAAATTTGTACTTTTCCTGGACTGCTTAAGAAAAGCCTGTCCCTTCTGTAATTTCAAACTCTTGATTTTCTTCCTGTTGTTTCTTTTTTTCCAGGGTGGTGAAGGAGGAAATCTCAGATGACAATGCAAAGCTACCTTGCTTCAATGGAAGAGTGGTGTCCTGGGTATGTTAGCTCATGTATCTCTCTGCATATGTTGTTTGATACCGTGGGCACAACAGTGGAGTTGTTACATGGATCCTGATTTTGAGAAGTGTCTTGAATCTCACCTTATGTGGAAGCAAAGGATCAGTTTTTCATCCTGTAACATCCTGTTATTAAGTATTTTAACAATTAGAGTGAAGTCCACAAAGATGTGCAGAGCTGAAAAGGCCATTTAAACACAAAACCTTTAATGTGTTGTGTCATTTTTTTTCTTTCCCATTGTTGTCTGTTTTCCTCACCTCCAAAGTATAACTGAACCTGATGGAGGACTCTGAAATAATGCTGTAAAACCTCACCAAATGAGGCTAGTCTTCTAAAAACATTTACTCACTTTTTGTTGAAACCAATGTGACTTGTGAAAAGCTGTTTGTAGAACTTAGCCGTGTATTTCCACCCAGCAGTGAGCGTTAGGTAACTAAATGCCTTGATTTGAAAATCGGTGAGTGTTTCAAAGCAAAGTTATGCTGATATAAACCTGTGCTGTTGGGCAGTGCTCAAGGGAAAGAAAGGAACACAACACAACAGGGATCTGCCAACTTGCCTTCACAAAGAAGGGAAGATCCCCCTGTGTTGTGCTCCATGGAGGAGTCAATTGGTTGTGAAAAGAAGTATTCATTCTCTAGAATAAAATCCCTGGCATTAGGGAATACAATTAGTGTTTAAACAAACAAGCAGACGGCTGTGGTCGGAGACCTGCTGGTTCACCTCGAGTGCTGCAGCACAAGGTGTTTTCTTAGTGAGGTTGTCGGCTTATTTCCATTCTTGCGTGGGAGCTGAACATATGATGGCGTTGACTTTTCCACGTCATGGCTGAACGTGATGAACATGGCCACTGGTGTGGTGCGAGGTCTGTTTGTCTGTGAAGGGCTGGAGATGAATGATGGGCTCAATGCTGCTGAATATGTGACTTTCAGGATATGCTTCAGCTGTGAACGTTGGTGATGCTGTTTTTGTCATCAGTGCAAGGATGACTGTGGGCTATAGCATGGTGTTCTGACAGTATGGGAACACACTGTGGAAAAAGGGGATTTCATGTGTAATTAAGCTGAAGAGAGCATCCTGAAAGCTTCAGATTGAAAAAGTCTGTGAAGACTGTGATGCAGTAGTGTGAAAGCAGCATCTGTTTTAAAAGCAAAGGGGTAGAAATGAAATAGTAGCTCTTATCAGGAGAGCAAATTAATCCTGAGCACCCCTTTCCTCCTCGGTATGTAACACTTGCACTGTATTTGCTCCTCGGTGTCATTCCCTCTCTGTTTCTTCCCCTTTCTCTGTGCTGCTGAACTGATAAATATTAATTCAAACAACATGTTGATATTCAAATTGCTTTCTGCGTCCCTGAACTGGGTCTCTTCTTCCCAATGCATTCAGCACGGCAGTGTTTGTTCTTATCTATACGGTCTAGTTAAAGAACGTATCTTTTGCATTGGTGATTCATTCTGAACTTGTATACGCTACTCAGGCTCTTCTGTGCAGCAAAATATGACTCAGGTTGTTCCAACAAGGTCCAGTGTTCTTGGAGTTTGAGCAAAAACCACCTCCCAACCCCAAACTATTCCACATGAAGAAGGATGCAGATTATTTCATTCCCCTTTACATCCCAATTCTTTAACCTTTTCCTCCTTCCGTCTCCCAAGCAAAATCCCAAGGGCATTTGATCTTCAGTTATGAGCTGAATTCTTTTCCCGGCTTAAGTAATATGAAATATGAAAATATATGCCTCTTCTGTTTTCCAGCTGAAAACAGGAGAATATAAAGGACAGTAAGATCAGAACAAGAATATATATGTACACACATGAGTTAAATGTTTTATTTTAATTCTCTGACTGTTACTATTTTAATTTCAGAAAAAGTTTCAATTTCTGAAAAGCATTTTAAGAATGAATTCAGTTTATTGCGATTCCTATTCCAGTATGGGTTGCTGGCAGCTTTCCAAGTTATAGAAGAATGCAGAATCCTTGCTCCAAGGATTTGTAGTTTGTTTCAAATCTCCCCGACCATTCCTATTTTTTACATTACAGCTTTGCTTGGAGGCTGCCACCAAGATCAATGTCTCCCCTCCTTTTTGTCCCCTTGTGCTGTGCACTGTACATGCTCATGTTGGGAGACACAGTTGCTGATCTAG
>JAVSBS010017861.1:33908-48379 GCA_033124195.1 Coracias cyanogaster
TTCTTTGTATGTCACAACTATTTGCTTTTTCCACATTATGGGTGGGAAATGAGATATGGAAGTTTTTTATGTGGGGTTTTTCTTTCCCTTCGAAGTCACATAGAAAGTCTTCTGCAACTGGCAGTATGTATCTCATTATCTGATTATTTCATCTTAAAATATTCCATCTTGCCAGTTCTTTAAAATGAGTGCATGGGCAAGTTTAAGTTGAAGGTTATCTTTTTAGAAAACGTAATATTTTGTTTTCTTGAATGTTTCCTGGTGGTCCCAGTGAGCAGCAAGTTGTGAGCCAGCAATGGGAGCGAAGGTTGGCAGCGTCCTGGGCTGTACCAGGTCTCTCAGCAGCAGATGACACGATGCATTATAAACCCATCTGTGTTGGCTGAGGCAGAGGCAGGGAGCTCACATTGTTACAGGTAGTATGGATAGATACGTTGCTTAAAGACTCTTTCCTCTCCTCCCACCCATCAGCTTGTTTCGGCATTTACAGGCGCATCCCGCTCGCGTGGACGCCGTTTGTAGCTCTCTCCGGAGATCACGCAGTGCGCCTTCTGCAGAGATGCTGCCAAGGGCTCCTGTTCACTCTGCTGAACAATCAGCTGAAACATCTGTGTCTGACCTGCATTACGAATTGCAAATTACTTTTTCCACACTAACACCCATAAAATCGCAGGGCTTATCTGCCTCTATTTGCTGCTAATTACTGGAGGAGTTTTATGTAAATCTTACAGTAAGTTAATTGTTCACAGTTTCGAACCCTTTAATATCCTACTCACTGGAACTGAACAGATAATTGCACATGTATCTTTCAGGGCTAGCAAATTTGGTCTTTACCTTTTGGAAAAAATACATTTTGGGCAGGGCTCTTTCCTTATCTGTTTTGTAATGTGACAGGCCTGAGCTTTCTTTGTCTCCTGTGTTATAAAATGCGCATCAGCTGGTAGCGGACAGCTTGAGATTTCTTTCACCAAGCCATCTGTGATAATTGTGGTCCTCACTATAAATTACTGCAGCGTGTATCTGTGTATTTCATATCGAGACGACAGATTTAAAATTGGAACATGAAGTGCACACGCTCTAGCTTAGCTGTCTCTTCCCCCACAACTCCCCTCTTGACTGAGACAGGGGCTACTTTGAAGTTTACAAGATGACAGGCGTTTAGAAATTCAAGATCTTCATCTTTTTTAATAACATTTGAATCCTTCTATTTGTCATAGGTAAGAACTTTGATCTTGGTGTCATATGCAGGCCTGATTTCCATCGGAGAAAACGTTCAAGGGAGGATCTGCAAGTCTTCAGTTGTTGCTTACTTCTGCTGCCCTGGGAACGTAGCGTACAGCTTGATTAGCCTTGAATTAGAATCACCGCTCCTAATTAGCTATTTAAACCTCCTCCCCATCCCTCCTGTGTTCTGCTTGTTTTTCTGCTCTGCATTTTAGATCTTGTCCTTTTGATTTTAGAGTGGGTTTTGGTTTGGGTTTGGGATTTTTGTGTGTGTGTGGTGGGTTTTTTTTAAGGACCGAATCATTTGGGACATAGGGCTGCTACTCACTAGATTCCCCTGGAGTGGTTGACATTTAGGTTTTTCAACAATATAGAGACTTGCATGAATTGTACGGCAGAGTTCTTCATCTAGTGGTTATTACTGTAAATGCTTTTACACAAACACATCTTCTGCAAGAACATGTGTGCCTGTTCTGCCAGCACACACAAAACATAGGATGCAATTTTTCTCAGGGGATAATTGATTTTTATTTCCTTGGGACTGCTTATCTGAGTATAATTATTAATGCACTTTTGTTTATTCAGGTCCTTACAGGGCAATTAGGAAAAACAGGTTGCATGAAGAGAACACATTACCTTCAGGCTTCCTGCAAAAGCTTCCTATGTTTTTCTATTCTCTTTGCACAGTCCAGGGACAGGCTCCCAGTGGAAGCTGGGAATGTGGAAAGAATTGGCATGTGGCTGCTGCCAGATCGGAGCCAGCCGAGGGGCCTCTGCCAGCAGTTTGCACAAAGTCGGTTGGCTGTTATCTGTGTTTTTTAGGAAGGCTTTGCAACATCTGGGAACAATTCCCTGACTGGCTGCTGGGAATGTGCCCTATTTCCTATTGGCTGGCAGTGATGTCATAGCCTTGTGTCAGTCTTTTTTTTTTCTTCTTTTTTTCTTCTCTGTTATCTGGGTGCCAACAAATAATACTTGTCCTGTTTGTACGTAAGCTTTTTAGACACTATTTGCAATTGCAATTAAAATTGTTGGGTAGAACCATTTAGTTTTCTACCCTACAAGGCAACACAGAAGCTTCAGGGCTGTTAAACAATCTTCTGCAAAGTGCATCATTTCCTTTCGGCGTAGAACTGAGGCAGTGAATGAAAATCCACAGAAGCACAGTCCTGTTGATTTCTTATGTATAAAGTGAATGGATTTCAGGACCTGTTTTTTATCTCCTTAGGTTATGTATATGCTCATTCATCTGCTGATAGCTGGAGTTAACACATGAGAAAATAGAGAGCTGTGCATGAAATCTGACCCAAAGGAAGAGAATATTAATACAATATTGTATCTTCTTCCATCACGTTTTAAAGCTTATAAAGAAAGGAGGTGGGATCACTGGAAACATTCCTAAGCTTTAAGATACTTGAATGAGTTATTAGGGAGGGATCTGAGTCCTGGTTTAGGAGAATGAAATTCCTCCAAGGGGCAGCTGGGGCTGGAGTGGTAGGATCTGTGTGAGAAGAGAGATGAGCAAGGAGCAAAAAGGTTAACATGAAGGATGGGGGACTTGAAAGAATGTGATTAATGAGGAAGCTTCAAAGCTCTCCCATCTTATGATCTTCTCTTTGCTGAAGTAATGTTGGGTGGTTCTGGTCTGATACGCAGAAGAATTCTCGAATAAGATTTAATCCAAGTTTGCATTGAAGGATGCTGTCCTATTTCTGTGATCAGCAGCAGGTCGAGCACAGGCCTGTAAGGAAATCTCACTTTGCCAGTCATGTGGCAGGAGTCCTTGCTATCATCTGCAGAAGTGTGAGTACACTCCACCGAGGTCTCTGCGTTGCTCTTACGCACGCAGGTACCTGTGTTTAGCTGGGGTGAGGAAGGTATAAGGTCTCAGAAAAAGTCCCCAACCTGCTGAAAAAATCTGGAAGGGTGAGACATGGAAATAGGATTATAGGATTGCAGATCCTTTTTTTTTTTTCCCCTTCCATTCCTACTTCACATGTTCCCCAAGAGGCAGGTAATCCTGTGTTTAAAGAGAACTTGCTGCAAAGCATCAGTCAGTGAAAGTGAATTTGTTTCACAGCTCACCTGCTATATTGTGCTATAAACACCTGAGATGCTTGACAGAATCTGGGAGTAATCAGAGGTATTATGTTTCATGAAGACGGGTTATCCTCTCTAAGTGATAGAAGGTGGTGGATGATACAATCATAGAATAGATTATTTTATTTTGAAACCCAGTCCGCATCATTCTGTCTCTGAACACTGAAGAAGGTCACCCTTTACCCAATGGCCACAGAATTCTTGAAGTTGTTCCTTTTAGCCTGTTACAGCTTCTGATTTCCAGGCTCTATAAGCTTGGTGCTGTATTCTCTGAGTATCTGTGGTCCATGGTTGGAGCAAGCCCCAGACAAATGTACTCTAGTATATTTGTAGTACAGCAAGGGGGAAGCCTAAGGTACCCAATATAGACAATTTCCCATTACTAAAATAAACATTGTGTTCCTGATAGGCTTTTGCAGGCCTTCTGGCAACGTGGTGGCTTTGACAGAATTCCTGGTGGAATAAAGGGCCTCACAGTAAGTCCTTTTGTGCAACTGGTACTTTGGGAGCAGCCTCCGTGTGGATAATGGGCCATGTCTCTGGAGCTTTGACCTGGGATTTGAGATGTCTGTGACTCGATAGGAAATAATTCCTTTCAACTTGTAGATGAACGTGGCTGTTCTGAAGTTCCTGTCAAAAATAGAAATGGTTCTTTTGGGGATATTTCTTTAGTTACTTTTATCAGCCCCTCATCTCTCCCTGAGCTGCAAGAAATACCAAGAGCTGCTGCTGCTCTCAGTAACAGTGAAAATTTAAATATTGTAGTTATCGTGCTGAGATACAAATATTTAGCCAGATGAGAGTATAAGAGCAGAGTGTACCAACGTTTGCGCTTTCCACTTCCCAGACTGGTTCTCGTTGTCCGGTATCTTCAGCCATGAATGTTGAACAAACTAATTCATTGAGCTGGCTTAATGCTTGTGTGAGTTTAAGATGTCTGCTGAGTGCTACAAAAGGCACGTTTTGCCATAATGAAGTGAAAAGCATAAGCAGGTGCAGTGTAGAGGAGAAAAAGGGAAATGGAGCTACAGAGAGGTGAAGCTATTCATCCAAGGACTCACTGAAGATCAGTAGCAATAATGGGAAGAAAATGAGACTCTCCTGACACCGAACATTCAATGGCTCTGACTGGGGAGCTTAAGTTTTTCTTGCATTTGAGAGCCCAGCCATCTTCTGATTGCCCTTCCGTCACTTGAATTTGCTTAAAACATGCAGAATGGACTGGTGTGAAGTTTGCTTTTGTCCTTCTACTAGGGCTTCAGCTGGGAAGCGTAGTTGCTGAAGTGAGCGGTGTTGACACAGTGAGCTGTCTGCAAATGAATTCTGAGATAACTGTGTCTTAGCCAGTGCCGAGCAGTGCTGGGTAACCTTCTTGAGCTCAGAAGGAAACACCTGCTTTTTGTCAGCGTGTTTTGTTACTGCTGACTTGTGCAGGCCACTGTTGTTTGTACTGTCCCGAGCTGGAAGTGGCTGTGTGGGAATCGCTGGGGACGTCAGAAGAGCTTAAGAATCTTTGCCAGTGTGCCAGGGTTGATAGGCTTTCTGCTCTTTCTGGGAAAGATCTAGTAGTGAGTGTGATGGTTGGACCTCAGTTGAAAAACCAAACAGCATTCAGTATGATGGAATGAACTACATCAACAGTTGCAATTAGTTCCACACTTCATTATTAACTTCCTCCACGTGCACCACGCAGGAACATCCACGTTTCAGGCTGAAATGCGGCCCTTTGGGTGGACCCCCCTGAGCTGTTTGGTAGCCCATGGGCAGGCTCTCAACCAGCACACAGTACCAACAAAGCACAAGTAAAGAAATGGAGTAAAATGCTGCTGCTGGCCAGAAACTGCAGGGGCAGCTCGATGGGTGAAATGGTGTTATGGGGCTGGCTCCGGGCCGGGAAGCTGGGGTTAACGCTCCGCGTGGAAACACACTGAGAAGTCTGTCATGTGGCAATCCAGTAGTGCGGTATCGTCTCTGTTCAAAGTGATATCGTATTGGAACGTTTTATTGCTTCCATAGCTTGTGAAAGAAAAGGACCCATTTTTTAGCTTAAAGCTGATAGGATACTTAATGATTTACGGAGTGTTCTCATTGTTGGAAGAAGCGAGGCCCTCCTGGCTGGCACGGCAAAGCGGGGAGCAGCAATTCTGTACCCCACACATGTAACCAGCGCGGTGACATCTGAATTCTGCCAACAAACATGCACCCTCACGGGATCCTTCCTCTTCTGCAGTCCCTGCCCGACCCATATCGAACTGAAGGCATTTTGTGAGGTGCCTGGAAAGAGATGGGGCTGCTAACTCAGCCCCCAGCTGAGTCCGGTATTCCACATGTCAGGTGTTGCACTACCTTTCAGATCCTTTTGACACTTGGGAAAAATCAGCCTAGACAGTGCAGTCGTAATAATCTTGCTGCATGGTCCAGCTTCTACTGCAGATTTTCTTTCCTAGCACAACAAATGTTTTTCTAATGCTCTTACGTGGTGTTTTTGTTAATTTGGTCTGCAGCCATCCATTTATGTTCTAGTGCTCTTGAACACAAGAGATCTGTAAGTCAAGAATGAAAGCTTTGATAAAGGGCGAGTGCTTCACTTGTCACCAGACCCAGATCTGGACAGTCTGTGTCTTGTTTCCACAATGTAATTGCTTCAAGCTCTCTTGCTTAAGTCTCCGAAGTCAGGTCCTCTTGCAGGAGCTCCCAGGTCCCGGTTGTCATACGAGAAAGATCGTGTTAGGCAACCTATTTAAACTGTTACACTCTTCGGTTTGTTTATGTATTTATTATTATTCCTTAGGGGCAAAAATTCACCCCAAAGGATGTGTGTAAATTACAGTAAGTGCACTGTGTGTGGAAGTGCCTGAGCCAGCCTGTGCCAGTCTGTACAGCTAGAGCAGCACGTGTCTTAACTTGGGAATTTAAACGTGAGAAGTTCTGCACTGGCCACTGCGTTATCATGGCTGTTTTGCTCATGATTTACTACTTGAAATCTGAAAGACCTTTATCTGGGATTAACAAGCGACTCGGAAACAGGAGATATTGCTGGTATCACTTCTTGAGCTCAAATATATCTCAAGTTCACTATATCTGGTAGTGAACTGATTCACGTTTGAAGTTGTCTGTTTCCTGAATGCGGCTGAAAGATTAGTATGGGTAATTTCTGCAGCCCTCTTCTGTGTAGAACGGTAACGGCACATTCTGAGGCTGTTTATGGCTCTAATCCCACTGAAGGTCACTAAGAAGCAGGTTCCCAGTGCGTTATCCTGCAGGAAATCACAGCCCAGGGGCGATGCTCACAAAGGCGCTGCTTTGCCACAGTGGATTTTGCTGATCCCCAAATGATCTTCAGTCTCGATCAGTATGGTGGGTTTGCCTTCATAATTGGTTCTTCGTTGCCAAGATGTCTATCTCCAGGAGCAGGGAAATACTAAAGAACAAATATCCTGAAATGCGGAAAGGATTTGTTTTACGTTGGCTCACCTCTCTTCACATCAAGCTCATCTTTGAGACAGCAGAAAGGCTTAAAAGGGGAACATGTTCTCTTGCTTTCAGCTGACTTGGGCCAGGTGCTTGTTTGCATGGCTTGATACAATGAAGGGTGAAGGGATGTCTAGATCTTGCCTACATCCAGTTTCCTGTTGGTTTTTTTTTCCCCCTCTTTTCTTCTTTTTATCCCTTGGTTTGATTTTGGTAGTGAAAGCACTTGCAGAGAGATTCCTCAGGGGATAAGCCAGGCTCAGAGACACTTTAGCATCTCCATAATGCCAACATGCTTTCTAAACATCTCCCCCCTGAGAGAAAGGAACCTTAATTATCAAGTTAATAGCAAACCTCACGTCATTTTTCCCTTCAGTGTTTCCTCTGTTGCTCTTGCTTTGGTGATAAGAGTTTGAATAATGCAGCTGACTCCATGAGGTGCCGGAGAAGTGTTTTGTCTTCAGGCAGTTCCTTTTTGACAGTCTGTGTGGGTTTGCTTTCTTTATTTATGGTATATGCTTCTAGGAATAATGTACTGCATCCTGAGTGCCAGGCCCCTTCTATCCTGTTCCCTCTTCCTCTCCAACCCTTTTAAAAGTGAGCATCTCTCTGGTGATTGTATTAGAATTAGTCCTTCATAAATTAACCAGTTCTAGTTGGACTCTCTTCCATAGGGCTAGTTCTTCCTCAGCTAAAAATAGAAGGAAGCTGAGTCCTTGTTGTCTCTTAGCGAAAGGTAATAATCTATATCATTATTTGAGCATTATTTAGTTAAAGACTTTATAATCCTAATTGTTTAAAGAGACTCAGCAAAGTGATTGGTGGTAGGTTATAAACCTTTTCACCTCCAGGTGACTAGTTCAAGTCTAACTTCTGTTGGCAGTGGCCGGACAGTTTTGTGTGTGGTCAGTGGACTGGTGAAATGCACGAATCATTCTTAGCTTCCTTTCTGAGTTCATTTATCTCCTGATGAAAGATGTCACTCTGGGCATACTGAATGGGGCTGGTCTTTCTGTCCTGAATTCCTTGGAGGTAAGATGGAGTATAGCAAGCTTCTCGTGTGCCATGGCCATGCCTGTTGTCCGTTATCCCTGTTTATGGTTGAGGATGTTGGTAAGAAATAGAAATAATATGCGCCAGCATTAGTTGTTATATGAAGCACTTACACCTTGCCTTTTAATGGGACTGGGATACATAATAATTCCCAAACATGCCAGGCTTGGTGCCTGTAATGAGAAGATTGATGGTTGCAGCATGTTTTTAATTACCTCTTGCCATGTGAGTGCTGTGCTTTGGGTGCTCTGCAGCTTTTCCTTCTGCCCTGGTGGACAGGTTGCCAGGTACCTCCAGCTTCCACCGATGTAAATATGTCAGAGGAGTTTTGAAGGTGGTTGTTGCACCAGGGTTGATTGATAAACGTTTCAGGTCATTGTGAATTAGAGAGGTGTGCGCTGCACGGCCCGGTTTTCATGGCGTGATTGGAAAATGACTTGTCCTATCTGCAGCTCTGCCTTAAGGCATCATTAAGAGACAAAATGGGCCCAAGAGGCAGAAGTGTGATGAACATCAGGAATCTGATCCTCCTACTAAAGCATATGGCTGTTCGGTGGATTTTGATTTTAATTCCCACTCTTCGCAGAGATGATGGCAACTCTGAGATTGGGTGATTGGTCCAGACCAGGTTGTGAATTTTCAGGGGTTTTCAAGGTCTTTGTATAAAAGTTGTACCATGTTTGGGCTGTCATACTGTCAAGTTTCAGCTTATGCTTTTTAGTTTTGTCCTGGCAAAGCCAGACTGTGAGTGCAGGCTTACAGAATGCCTGCGTTTTGCAAGCAATGCTGACAGCTCGTGAGTTGGGCAGCTCAGAGATTGCTGTGACAACAGGTCCAAGAGCCATGCCCTCCCTGCCCGTGTGCCTGTCTGCTTTGAGACGAGAAAACACTTGTGGTGTTTGCAGGAATTTTGTGCATGTCCTGGCTGATGATGTTTTCATGTTGAAAATCGAATGTAACCTGATTTTATGGAATTTTGGCAGGAATCCATGCAGCTAGACACTAAATGCTTTCCTCCAGCTTCCCTTCCATCTCACAGAATATTTAGCAAGGCAGTGGCTGAGCACCTTATGTCAGAGTGGAGAAACCTGTTCGAGTGTCTGTAACTCTCTTTTTTCTCTTGACAGCTGGTCCTGGCTGAAAGCTCCCACTCTGACACAGGCTCCCAGTGCACTGAGAGCCACACGGACCTTCCACCACCCATTGAGAGAACAGGCGGCATTGGAGACTCCCGGCCTCCATCATTCCAGTAAGAGCAAGTTGTCCTGGTTTTTTAATTTATTTTAAACAAAAAAATTGCAATTCCTGTCTGTTTCTTCCCCACATTTCTCTATGCTGCTGCAAAGCAGCTATTTATTGTTATTGTTAGAAAAAATAATACACTTAAAACTGAAGAATTAAAAGGGAGATGGTGAAAAAACCCCAGTCATTGTTAGAATGAAATATATTTACCCTATATATCTCATTTTGAAACCCACTGTGGAAGAGTTAAGTAGCAAGGGAGCCCAAAATGCTTTTCATAGTATACGGATGACAGGTTTTTATTACTGTGTTATGTATAATTACGTAGTGCGCAGAGCCAGCAGAACACTGATATCAAGAGCAAAAAATTCCCTAAGGAGTAATGCCTCCATGTGCATACAGGGGCTAGTGGCTTGAACTGGCTGTGGCCACACTGGCAGTCATCTGATTTAATGGGAGCCTCGTTAGGTATGTCCTTAGACTACCTTCATTTTCAGGGAGGTCCTCTGCATTTACACAAGGAGGACTTGGTTCTAGCTGTGATCTTAGCAGATGTTTGGAGAAGGAAACATTGCCTTGATTTGCCTGGTGTCATGTGTTTCCATTGCTTTCTGGGATATCTGTTGCCTGGAAGAGCCCTTAGTGTTGTGTACGAGTCTTTTAAGGATAAATGCCTTCTAGAGGGGACAAGAAATCTTGGGAAGTATTAACCTTGTCTGCCACTGTCTTGCGAGGGCTTTGCTGCCCTCGTGCGTTCAGTGACTGCTTCATGTTGGCTGGGAGATGCCTGTGTGAGGACAGTCATGTGGCCTGCAAATACACCTGGTTCTTTGTCTTCCTGACCTAGACCTACACGTAATAGCTGCAAGATTAAACTTCATTTAGAGGAATAATTACTTTGTCAGTTAGACGCAAGCCTGTGTTTGTTGGAAGCACTCGCTGCCGATGGCTGTGTGTGCTCAGACTGATGACATTTAAGCTGTGCTCTGCTGCTGCACCTGCTGCCTTCCAGGGTGTTCTAAAAACCTTCTCCATGTCTTCATGCCGTCAGTCTGCACAGGCCTGTGAGTGATGGTGTCTTCGTATTACAGAGCAGATGTGGGAATCCTCAGCGGGGTGAAGGAACTTATGCAGATCGGAGTAGCAACACGCGGTCGTGCTTGTGTTCTCATTTTTACATCAACCCCTTGCCTTCTTTCTCTCTCCCCAACCAATCTTTTTCGTCTTGTTTTAAACTGCAGTAGTGAATCTGGCTTGTGGGGAGCTCTTCCAAACTAAAACTTGGTCTCCCTTAATGCCTTTTTTGGTTCTTCTCTTCACAATTGATGATCTTAACATTTTACGGTGTTTTTTGCTGGTTTTATTTTTTCTATGCAGAAGAGAGCCTAAGGATGACCTAAGGTTATATCCATAACACAGGGCAGAGTATCCCACTTGGTTATTCTACATGAAGCCGTTAATTCTGATTTGCTATTAGAATTTCATTTTAAAACACACCCACTCTAGATTTAAAGATTCCAAGTGATAAAGGATCCGCTGTATTTTGAAATTACTTTTCTGTTGGATAAACTAAACAAGTTGAGCTGCTCAAGTCTTTTTAAAATCTGAGATTTTTTTAATGCTGTCCAAACTACCAGAGAGATCTGTCATCTCTTGTCTCCCTTCTTCACTGTTGATCGGGGCCTTATGTATATAAGAAGTCCCAGCTGAGCTCGGTGTTGTGGAACTGTACAGATAGAAATGTTGCTGGACACCAGAGGCTGTAAGAAGCAGAGAGGTCAGCGGGCAAGGCCAGCTTAGGAGCGAGATCCTTATCAGAGGTGAAGTGGCAGTCTCAACTGGCTGCCTGACAGCATTGATGTTTTGCTTCATCATTGATTAAATCCAAAGAAAATTTACTTTCTCCCTTCCTGATGAGGATTCTGAAGTTCATCCTATGTTTTATGCTCCACGGCTCCTGTTTACTGCTTTCCAAATCCACGTTCATCGGAATGGATGAGGCTGCTCCTGGTTTAGTGATGGGGGTACGTGAGTGAGTTGAAAATAGTGACCTCAGAGCTTCCCTTCTTGGGTCCGTGCGCTGAAAATTGAGTTTAATCGGCTCAGCAATGAGAGAAGAAACAAGCCAGCTGCGCGATTCCTTTTGCACCCTTTGTTAGGGTGTAAACCACCTTTTGTAGGCAGGTCTAGCCTAGGAAGCGATTTAGTAGTGGAAAGTATCAGCGGTGGTCACCAGATGGTGCTGCTGAGATGCCTGAGACCTTGGGAGACTTGTCACCTGCCTTCTCAGCTGTGCTGGACTGGAACAAGAAGCGCAAACGCACTTGTGACAACACTTAAACAGATACTTGCATTAGGGCTTGAAATGCGCAATGAGATGTTTTCTTGAATAACAACCGATTTTCTGATTTGTGTGCTGGGCACGTCAGTACATTCCATCGGTGCGAAGAAAGTGTGTGGGTGTGCAGGAGGCTTTTCGGCAGTCCTCCTAAGTGTCGCGCTCTACAGATGTGCTCACACACACACCGTTCTGGGTCCCGCTTCCACGGGAGCCCATGGGGCTGGTTGGTTACATCACTGGTAGTTTAATTCCCTATGTCAAATGTGAAAAATCTAATTTGCTGTGTCCAACTTCACAGCGGAGCATTAGCCCCTGTCAGATCATGCGCTGTTATATTTTCAGGAGCTTTAGATTGGTTTCCACAATTTAGTCCATTCAGATGGACTATGGCCTTTGCCAGCACTCCAGGAGGCTTTTCTTATTCCCTTCCATGTGAGGGCTTCAAGGTAGCTTGTGAAATGTAAGAATAGCAGAGATAGATAAAACCAGATTAAGCCTGAGCAGAAACTAAATAGCTGAGCAAGTTCTGTTTAGCAGGGGGGGGAAATGAACATCTCCGTCTTCCCCTTTTCTCCAGCAAACTCTACTTTAACGTGACTGATTTTTCTTTCATCAGAAGAGATCTTGAAACGCATGGTTGTAAGCAAGCATGTCTTGATGTATTCAGGGTCTTCACATACTCCTGTATTACTGTATACGTGTATTACTGTGTCCTGTTTTACTCTTGGTTAGCCAAGAGAGGCTGGTTGGTCCTGCACTGGGACGTACTGGATCGATATTGTGCCGGCATATCTGTGAGGCTTTCAAACAGTTGAGAACTTGTGGAAAAGACCTGGGGTCTATCTGTGCATTTCACAGACACAGACTTAATTATTTGGAGCTTTGCTGTGACTTGCAGGACTTCAACCTTCAAGGTCAATGCTCTGTATTAGAAGTGCCCAGAGTGAGCTATGGCTTCTGCCCTTCGGCTGTCAGCGTGCTGCACGTTGAGCTGGGGTTATTGTCAGGAGAACAAACCTGTTCAGGGCGAACAAGCACGTGAGGGAGTGAGCTGAAACACTGGGTTTGGTTTAAAAAAAAAACATTTCTATATCAGGATATTGTAGAAAAGGTGGCTCAGTTCACAGACTTGAGAAGAAGTCCCTGATAGATCATGTTGCCCGCTGGCATCGCTAGAGGAGCTCCTACATAAGTGTATCTATTTATTGGATCTGTGATCTTTAGAACCAGCGTGGCAGGGTTTGAGACATGCATAGGAACTTGGGGTGTTTTGGAGGCTGAGATGAGCATTAGGGTCAACAAGTGTCATTCTTCCAAGAAGCAGCATTTCCTGTTTGTCACTGTGTTAGGCAGGCGTGCTCCAGATGTGTGAGATTAAAGCGGTCACGATGGGCCTGTGCTGAAATCCCGTTTCTTTTGCAAGGGTGTTTGCAGCTAAAGCTGTCTGTAGTTAGTTGTCAGCTCAGCTGATCCCATTTCTTAGCCCATCAGTAGGTTTTTCTTCCTATGGAAACGTCATTCCACAGTCTTGTGGCAGGTTTTTCACGATGATCCTGCTTGTGCACATAGTGCTCTGTCTCCGGGCATTGGTACTGAACCGTCTTTTCACCCTTCAGGGAGTTGTGGGGTGTGCAGAGCAGGCTGGGGGAGCTTGCAGTGCTGCAGCAAGACTGCAGCTAAGCGTTTTCTGGCTTCTAAACCAACGTGTACATGACTGCCACTGCTTTTATCAAAAAGAAAAAAAGAGATGACTCCACTGTTTCTACTTCTTTGTTCTCTAACAGCCCAAATGCTGCCAGCAGCCGGGATGGCCTGGACAATGAAACGGGAACAGAGTCAGTTATTAGCCACCGGCGAGACAGACATCGGCGGAGAAATAGAGAAGGGCATGAGGATGGTGAGTCCTATTTCGTGTTTCCCCTTTTTCATTTAGAAAGAGCATTTTTCTGGTAATCTTTCAGAGGAGCAATACTTTAGCATGAATGCTGCAGGAAAGAAGTGTGTCTGCATGCTTGTGCGCTTTCAGGGACTGTTATTATTTTAATGGAATAATTTGATAATTGCTTTGAAACTCTTTGAAGCTCAGCATTTTCTAAGAGGTTTGGACAACCTGCAGTAAAGTGGCAGAGAGATTGTTTTTTGACAATACACAGAACTTTCTCTAGGATTAGATGATGATTAGCTGGGAGAGGAATACCAACACCCAGTGCTGAGGTCCATACTGTCACAGCTAGGCTGCCTCCATTAGTCAAATTTGGTCGTTTAAAGGTAGAACACATTATCTATGATGTGTTGGGAGTTTCCAGTGTAGACAGTTTGAGAGCCTTAGTATTTTAACATTGCAAGATCTGAGCCCAAATCCTCTGAAATAATTTCTGTTAATTTCTCTAGGCTTGGATCAGCAGTAGTGTTTTATGCTGGTGCAACTGCAGCATATTTGCTCTGAAGATCTCTTTTTATATATAAATAAACGCTAAGTATCCATATAAACTACAGAACTTCATCTCTTGCCTCTAGTCTGTACATCAAAGTAAGCTTGATTTTTTTTCATTTGTTGCCAGACAAGAATTTCCAGATTTAATTAAGAATTAATGGGAGCCACCCATTGAGTTTAAAATGGTCCAGAATATGGAATCCTTGGGCCCAAGAGATGCCTTCACAGGCTTTATTCACAGCTCCACCCACTAAAGTATTTGCCCCTAGTTAGAAAACTAGAGGTCATCCATATACTGTGGTTAGAAGCAGGTGTCTTCCTGCTCATTAAACCCTTCCAACTTGGAACTGACTCGGAGTGAATGGAAGTTACTCGGTGGATGGAGCAGAGTTGGCTTTGCATCATCCCGGCTGCAGGTTCCTTTGGGAAATCACAGAGGGGCAGAATCTCCTCGTAGTGTTGTGTTCAAAACTTCTTCCAGGAAGAATGTTAGGAGGTGATTTGCTTTTAGCATTAGTTTTAACTCGTGCCAGTGCATGCTTTGCCCTGGATGTTGGTGGCGTGAGAGCTGCTGGTTGAACGGCTGGTCTAGGACCATAGTCTAGA
>JAVSBS010017864.1:0-53802 GCA_033124195.1 Coracias cyanogaster
TGTCTATGCAGAAGGTGGTTCCTAGCGGAGTGGGAAGATGTTTCAGCCTCATTCTGCCTTCATCCTGGGCAGTCTCTGTAATCTGAACACCGAGGGTGAGGTTGCAGATTATACGAATTTACAGAATTCATAAATGTAAATCTCTGACTTAACCCTTGCTGCCAAATCTTGGTGTTTTGACACAGAGCATAGCACTGCCCACAGGAGTATCTTCAGGACTATTAAAAATACTGTTAAAAATTAATGCATGGCTCAGACATGGTCTTCTCCCATATTAGGTCTGGCATGCATCAACATGATGTCTCTCATCCCAGCATTCTCCAGCCACTTTAGTTCTTGCAAAAGACACTTGAGTAGGCTGTTTAAAATGAGCAAATGCATCAGTCTGCCTCTAGAATAATAAAGCAAACTACTTCTGAAGCACTGGAGAGGTAGAGATGAGGTGGGAGCAGGACCAAAGAGGCTGAGTCTAGAGAGGAGCAAATGACTAGGAGAAGATAGTTGGGGTTGAAGGGAAACTGGTTCTGCTGCAGAATGCAAATTTCTCTATGTGTGTAGTTGTGCATCTGCCTTGCCTGCTAATATGTTTTAACACACAGCATGTCGGAGTGCCTCTTGCCCGTAGCTAAGCTTCAGCTTCCCTGAGTAGCTGGCGTCCTGCATCTCTGTTGCGAGTGGAATTGGACACTGGAAATGTGTGGACAGAATCATGTGACTCTGACTCTCTCCTTGGCTCCCTTGCCTCTGGTTTCTTTTTGGAGCAGTGTGTGACTGCTGCAGACTGGAAGGCAGATTGGAAAGTCTCTTCTCTCCGTGTAGTGTTCCTGTAGTATGTTCTGTAATTCGTTATCTAGGATTTGTCAGGTCTTCTCTACCTTCCCTGCCACCTGCACAAAGCACAACTGCTGCAGCCATTTTCTTGCTCTGAAGAGTTGTTGGGGGTTCATGATGCTCCACTTGCCATCTCTGCACAAGCCTGTGCATGTACCTGTACTGCTTTGTAGGCATCCTGACACTTCACAGATGCAGGACTGATTTGGGGCCAGGTAGTAAGACCATCTTTTAATGTACATTGCTGTGTCTAATTAGTAAATCCTTGTTCTCTCTCCTCTGAGATTGAAGTACATATTCCTCTAAGTCTAGTTGTCAATCAAAGAGGACTTGAAATGAGGTCCTGCTATGGTTGGTAGACACAGGCAACTAATGGAGAGTGAGCCCATTTCCTTTGAGAAGGGAAACCTGTACCAAGGAGATTGATAGTCCCAAAGATTTATTAGCGTGGGGGCTGGATAGAGGCTTGCAAACTGGAACCCAATAGATTGTTTTTTTCAGGGGGAAAAAGAAGTCTGGTGGTCATCTGTGTGTAAACCTCTTCCCCCCTCCCTCTACCAAAAAAAAAAAAGACTAAAGAAGGAGGTGAACTCATCAGAGGAAGCAATTGCAGGCTAAGCGGGGCCAAGAAGCAGCTGTTACTACTACTGTGCTTGGTCTCTGGCTGCTGGTGCAGCTGGCTTGAGTTTTGCACCTTCACTGTGTTCAGTGACCTGCTTTGCCAGTCCAGGCTGATTTAATGAGGGATGGGGATCGAGCAGGACTGTCTGATGCAACAAGTTTTTTCTCACTTCTTGTTTTGTCATGCACAGAAATTGTGTATTGATGAGTGCATGTGGCCTAGAGCATGTTTTCCTTTTCTATATACTCCCTCTGGATTTTCCCCTCTTTGACAGTGGGGAAGCAAGGAATCCTGCTCCAGAAATTAGAAAAGCAATAATATCTATCTTAGCATCTGTCTTCTGATGGTCTCAGGGAAATATAGACTGTATGCAGACTACTTCAGATAAATCTGTAGACTGGCAGAGCAAGGACTTCATGCTTCTCGTATGTAGTGGGAGATATCAGGTGCGTTGGTAGTATTGAGTGCAGATGAACAGTACTGTTCCCACTGTGCAATGGCTCTGTCCTCTGCTTCCCAAACTATTGTTTGCAAAACCCTGATGGTCCTCAGACCCATGTTGGTTCTCTAGTTCTTGCAGTGAAGCCAGTGATATGGTTTCCTGCTGGTCTAGGAATGACTGAGACTGGTTGAAGCTTCAAAGCTTAGAACAACCACTCTGATCTGTCTCAGTAGGGGCAATGAACCAAAAGGAACCAAAAGGGTCTGCACAGGACACAGAGCAGAGGAACACTTCTCTGTACCAAAAAAATGGCTGTATTACTAGTTTGTGGTCTTGCTTTGTGGCTACTTGTTTTTTGTGGTCTCTCCCAAGTCAAACATTCTGCAGAAGCTATTGATGTACTAAAATTTGGTTGCCTCCGTTAGGCAGTTCTAGTAAAACCAGCTGGAAAAGAAGTATGGAGAGTAAGATGCTGGTGGGTAGGCTTGAGTGTAGTGTTATTCACCAAATCCTACAATAATAAAACTGAAGATATTTTTGAAATTACTAGGAAATTGCTTTAAAATGGACGGAAGATAGTATTTGTTCACACATTGTGTGGTGAACTTTCTGCTCCAGAAGGCTATGGAGGTGGATAATGCTAGCAGTTTTGAAAGGAATCTGGTAAATTCATGGATAGCAGGTCCATAATGAAGGACTATGTGGGGATACACTCTCTAAAACCCTTAATATGGCAATTATGGATGCTGAGGCAGTACAAAGAGAATGACCACAGAAAGTTGCCAAGCTTATGTGGTCTTACTAAACAGCATCTACTAAGTACTACTGCTGGAGATAAAATGGTGAGGCAGATGGGCCATGGCCTGACCAAGTTGTGCACTTCTTATCTTACTCTGGCCATGTTGGGTCAGTCCAGCATCCATCTACCCCAACGTTTGATGTCCAGCCGTAGTCAACAGTAGATGTCTAGGGAGAAGGGTAAGAAACAAGACACATGCAAAAAGCTCCTTTTTTTGCCTGTTCCTTCCCAGCTTCTGGTGTTGGGGAGGTTAGGGTTTCCCTGGCTAGAGTTTGCATCTGGACCAGTGTTTCTTTCATATCTGCAGAAGCTAGGTCTGTGAGTAGCTCATCTCTTCTTTCTGAACCTGTTAATGTTCTGGTCTTCACAGGCTCCTTTGCAATTCAATGTTCTGTCCCGAGGAGAAACACTTTTGTCCTGTTCTTAAATCTTTTGTCTGACTGTCTTATGGGGGCATACAGTGAATGATTCCTCTCTCTGGATACCCTCTGCTCTGTTTTTATGAATTTAGTATTTTTCCTGAGCCATCCCAACTCTAGTATCAATGGCCTTGTGCAAAGCAGTGGCAAACCATGACTGCTGTGAGTAGTTGCTGGCCAGTTACTTAGAGTGGACTTCACATGTAGGTACCCCTGAGATGTGGTAAGCTCATTTCCTCTCAGTAAAGCCTCAGACTGGAGTCCATAGAGATGCAGCCTAGCCTGAATTGATGGTCCTGTAATTGGATCTTGTGTATCCACATGATAAAGATCAGTGACAGCTTTGACTGGAACACCCCTAACTTGCTACAGAATCAAATACTGACACTACAGTAGTGTGCTCATTTCAGTGGAGGATGTATGAGTGAGTTTTGTTCTGGCATTTCTTCACGTCGGTGTTTGACTTGCCAAGTGAAAATGGTTCTTTTAATAATTATTTTTGGATGAGACTTCCTAAACTCTCAGAGAATGTGAGAATAGGGCAGGCCATGGAAAGGAAAGGAGGAAATTGTGGTTTCACACTGCTGCCTGCAAAGCTGCCTGCGCATCTAAAGCTTCCAGATTACTGTTCCTTGAAGTGTTGGAGGACTGACTGCCAGCTGGTTGTTTTGCTTCACCTAGATAGCAGCTTACTGAGGGGCAAGAGGCAGTGCGGTACTTCATATCCCTTTATCAGAGGAGAAGGCTGAAAGGGGATCTGATCAATGTTTATAAATATCTGAAGGGTGGATGTCAGGAAGATGAAGCAATAAATCTCTTTTCATTGGTGCCTAGTGATAGGACAAGGGGAAACAGGCACAAACTGGAACACAGGAAGTTCCACCTCAACATGAGGAGAAACTTCTTTACTGTGAGGGTGACAGAGCACTGGAACAAGCTGCCCAGGGAGGTTGTGGAGTCTCCTTCTCTGGAAACTTTAAAGACCTGTCTGAATGTGTTCCTGTGTGACCTTCCCTAGATGAACCTGCTTTGTCAAGGGAGTTGGACTAGATGATCTCTAGAGGTCCGTTCCAACCACTACCATTCTGTGATTCCGTGATCAGATATTTCTTGACGTCAAAGGATGATGTGTTTTAGGGAATCATCTGTTCCATTGCAGACATGGAAGATGTGCTTGAAGGGGCTTTTGCCCAGTCCTTTCCATTGCTGTTCTCTCCCTCATACTCCATTTTCTGTGTAATTTTTTTTCCAATATACTGACATTAAGCATTGTAACAAACTATTCCTTGCCTTCTTGCCTTGTCCTTTCCCCACCCCTACAGCATCTCTTTTGCCTGATCCCTTTCCTACCTTCATTTGGCTGATCTCAGTTATTGCTGAAGCTTCTGGCCTACCTTGCAGCCCAGCCTGATTACAGATACTGAAGGTGATAACTTGTGCTGTGGACATGTGTTTTCATAAAATCATTTAGGTTAGAAAAGACCTCTAGGATCATCAAGTCCAACCTTCATCTAACATTTCCCTTACCTCTAGACCATGTCCCAAAGCACCACATCTACTTGTCTTTTGAACATCTCCAGGAACAGTGACTCCATCTGTTCCCTGGGCAGCCTGTTCCAATGCCTAACCACTCTTTCAGTAAAGAACTTCTTCCTAATAGCCCATCTAAACCTCCCCTGGTGCAACTTTTATTATATATTGCTGTCAGGATGGTTGGAGCTCTGGCTCCTGCAAAACTTTCAGCAGGTTTTTGGGTAGTTCAGGATCTGCATGGGAGGTGGCCACTGAATGTCCTTAGACATGTGTTGTCTGGTGGTTTGATGAAATCTTGTGTGCCTTTCTCTGCATACAGGGCTGAGGGTGTCCTTTCTGGCCTGATTGGCAGGTTTTATTTCTCACTCTGGTGCTTGCTTACAACCAAGCATGCCCTGAACCTGCAGATGGAGAGCAGGAGCTTCATTCAGGTTCTTAGTCGCTTCAGGGCAAACAGTTGACATGCTCCAAACACTTAGCATGAGAAGCCTGAAGCAAATCATATTGCGTAGAGTGGAGAGCTGGAGAGGGGGAAGCTGCCCAAAGCTTTAAAGGCAACAACCTCAGTTCACTTGTAAGCGTGTCCATGTCAGGGCTGGAATGATCAGAGCAGGCAAGCTCTAGGAGTCATTTCATGGCTGAGTTAAACGCAGATGAGGCTTTGCTTGCCTCCTCCGCAGAGCACCTGTGTCTCTATGCCTCAGTGTCCTAGACCTCTGTGTGCAGCATGTGCTACATATACTTCTCGACTTTCACCTTTCCTGGTCTTTAGCTTCTTAAAACTCCCTGAGCATTATTTCCTTCTCCCCTGCCAAACAACTCATTTAGACTTCATTTGGAAATTGTTTGAATATCAGAGCAGAGGGAGGAAGATCAAGCACTCTAGTTTTAAGTGATTGGGCTTCTTTCCCCTGTAAGTGTGAACAAGTCCAGCTCCTGCCTTTGCACGCTGTGGAGAAAGAACTGCTGCCCTTTGTGGGAAGATAATGAAAGTATATATTTGTTGAGAAATCATCTTCTTCCTCACCACTCTGATCATTTTTTTCAAAATTCTCCTAAACTGGGAAGTTTGAATTTGGTATACATGTGTGTATGGCAAAAGGGATAAAACAAAAATAATCTGTGGCTTGTGGCACCAGAGAAACAGATTCCTTCCCACCCTTATTTTTAAAATGAAACATTCTTCAGTTGTTCTGGCAAACCTAAAAGGATTCTCCCCTCCCCCTGACCTCACTTTCATGCACAGATTGCTGGCTTATTGAAAAGTCATTTTCTGTCATATGTTCTAATGGAAAATTTTAGATAAGCTGTCATTATATATATGCATTTTTAAAAGAATGCTTGTTAACTGCAGACTGCCAGTCACAGCTGAAAATATATTGGGATTGGCCTTGGCAGTCCTGAAACTTAAAAAATAGAAAGGAGATATTTTTAAAATAGGGGAGGTTTTATTCTTTTATATCATGATACTTTAAGCACTTTTTACACAGGGGCATGTATTTAGACTTTTGTCCAAAGCAGTGACAGCTGGAGAACTTACTTAATTCTACATATCCACTTCTTGTAGGGTATGGGGTTGGAAAAAGCACCAGCCCTGAACACTGTATGGTTTATGATAGGGTATGAGCGTAGGCAGCGTTACCTATCTTGGCTCACTAGTGCTGGGAAAGTTCACTGTATTTCCCTGCGTAGCCTTGAAACTGGCCTGGTCAATGTGAGTCTGCTTATGTTTATCCTTGGTGTCTGCTTTTGATGCTGGCATTGATTTTTCTGGCAAGCATATTTTGTTCAGAAATGTCAAAAGTTGCTTTTAAGGAAAAAGTCTGGAGATCGAGCCAAAGGCACATAGTATCTAGCTGAATGCATCTCTGTGGGAAGTACTTAGAGCAGCTTGGGTGAGGCTGCAAAAAATTGGATTGAAATTGAAAAATGGACCTTTCTATGAGAGTCTTTAGTAAAATATGAAAGATATATATGAAGAGAAAGCAAAGGGGTGGAATCCGGCAACTTCTCTGCAACCTGCTGCTGTGTTGGGTCATTTTCAGCAGCTCAGAAATTGGGAGTCTGTGCCCTGGAGGCTGTGCTGCCTGTCTCCTTGCTATATATGGAGTCTCTGGGGATCTCCTTGTTGTCAGGATTGTTGTGATTGCATCATCTCCTAAGGCTCGCTCAGCACTCCTATGTGACTGATGCTCTGATGAAAGCCATGGGCATTTTTTCACTTGCCTGCTTATCAGTTGGTCTTCATTGAAGAGTAAAGACGAAGCTTTTGGATTGTGACAATTCTTGCTTTCCAGTAGGATGATGCAGTCATAAGGGCCACAAAATGTTTGGTTTTTTTTCAAAATATAATTCAATATTAAAAAAACCCGAACAAACCTCAAATGAAAAAAAGGACCCCATTGCACTGGAGCTGTGATCATCCAGTCAGCTGAACAGGTTTAACTTGGAGCTGATCAGCCAGAACAAGGGTTTCTTTCCTGAAGGTAATGGTGATAATTCAAAGAAAGCGTAGATGCTAACAAGTCCTGAGAATCAACAGAGGCACTGTGCCATAGGATGCTGGTTTCTGGCATGTGGGACAATAGATGCTAGTTTAGTGTGACACAGGAGCAATACACATGAGCCAGGTGGTTTAGTCAACCCACATGCAGCAGGTTTCCTGGTAGGTTTTGCAGAACCAAAAGCTTGTAGCAGAAGGGGAAGTGGAATAAGTGAGATCCCACTAGGAAGAGCAGTTTTGCTTTGCTAATAGGAAATGACTCAGCAAAAAAGAACCTGGAGCTTTTGTTGCTGTCCTGGTTCTGCTTGTTGCCTGAATTTTGGGGCAGATGCTGGAGAAGGTGAATGATTCTTCCCTGATTTTTTTTCTCAGCAATGAGTTCTCACTTTGTCCTTGGCACAGTTATTTCTATCCTGTCTGGGACCTGCACTGTCTGGTTTCCTTTCCCCAAGTCTATTGCCTTAATCTCAGTGCCAAGGTAGTAGACTAGAAATCCTGCCCCGAGGACATAGGCTACACTAGGCCTTCAAGAATCTGTCATGCATCACACCTCTTTCCATGCTCCTACTGTGCACCACTGGTTCTCTTTTCTCCTTTACCCCTTTTTTGGCATCCTGCACTGCCCTGTTCTACAGGCTGGGGGAAAGATGCTTGTTATGAGCAGACCTCCTCAGCGTGTGTCCCACCGGTGACCATGTCCCCACTCTGCCAGGCATGCCATCCTGCTCCAACCCCCTCCTCCTGCTCACCCCAGATTGGAGCCCCCAAGAGGTCTTTGTCTGCCTGTTGAGAGCAGCCCCCATCCCACCATTCCCACATAGTGCACCCTCCCCAGCAGCCCTCTTCCCATTCAGCAGTTTGGGCTGAAAGAACCTTGGCTAATTATGCTGGGCTGAAAATTACCACTTTGCTGTGTTCTCCTGCTGCTGGGCCCATTTGTGTGGGGCCTGTAGTTAGAGGGAACAAAGTACCCCCCCGTGGAGCCAGGCAGGCCCCAAGTGTGAAGCTACAGGTAGAAGCAAGAGGCAAATGAAGGAAATAATTACCAGCTTCTCCAGGTGAAAGCCCCGTTAAAACTTCAATAAGCCAATTAGGGGCCAGGGTGTGTGTGAGGGGAGAGTCTCCTCCACCTATAAGTGATTCCCACCAGCCAATTAACAGAAATCATTTCACGGAGGGGAGTATAAGAAATGGTTCTTAGAAATTGTCTTGATTTGGGGGGGCCTGAAACAGCACGACTGCTGCAGCGGTCCTCATGTACTTCAACACCAGCTCACTGTGTGGCCTGGAAGTGTTGGTGGGGCTAAGGGGAGAGGGAGGAGGGAGGAGAAAATGGCAAAGAAAAAGGAATCGCTGGAGCTTTACACCTGGGCAGGCTTTGAGAAAGCGAGGGCTGGAGTTCAGGGCTTGCAAGGCTGTGTGTGGGCCCAGAGCGCTGAGTTTGAGGGCTCTGCTGGAGCTGGGGAAGTGGGTGAGGGTCAGGCTCAGGGTGTCTTCCCTGTAGGGATGAAGGGAAAGGCTCATAGTGTTGAGCCCAGTAGGGAGGGGGTAGGTGCTGGGTATGAAGGCTCAAAGTGGGTGTGCCATTGGGTGAGGGCTGAATGTCAGGCCTTCAGAGATCTGCCTGACATGTGTGATGATCTGTAGGTGCCCTGCCTTATCACAGGAGCAGATGGTGTCCAGTGTCTAATACTTTTGCCTATACTTCATCCAGGGACTTTTGTTTTTTCTGCTGCTGATCTGGCATCTTCACCTGTTTCTTCCTACCAGTTGGTTCCAAAAAGCCAAGGGATTTTGGTTGTGGAGGTTGTGGAGTCTCCTTCTCTGGAGACTTTCAAGACCCATCTGGATGCGTTCCTGTGTGTGGTGGGTCAAAACCAGCTCAGCCAGACCCACTACACTGTGTAACCTGCCCTAGATTCTATGGTCCTGCTCTGGCAGGGTGGTTGGACTCGATCTCCGGAGATCCCTTCCAACCCCTAACATTCTATGGTTTTGTGGTTCTATGGATTTGCTCAAGATGGAGATTTTAATGACGTCACCTTGCAGTTCCCTTGCACTGTGTTGCAGATGGCATGTGCAGCAGTCAGAGTATGCTGTCTGGTGGGTCCCTAGCAGGAGTCTTGCCTGTCTGTATTTGAATGGCTGCTCTGGGAAGCAGAGCAAGAGTAGACCATAGGACAAAGTTGCTGTAGGTGGCTGAGATTGTCCTAGTGATAGTGGAAGGGAGAATGCATAGTGCAGTTAACCTGCTGTGGTTATTTCACCTGCACTTGCAAAAGAAATGAAACAAAAAAACCCTAACCCTAAGTTTCTCAAAACACAAAAGTAACCTTAGTAGTGACTTTCTTTGCCTTTCTAATGGTGTATAGCTTCTAAGAATTAAAATTGTCCTGTGAATTTTGTTCTGGTTACTGATAAGATGAAGCTGAAAAAACCCTACTGTAGTGGTGTTTAACCACCTAGTCTTGGACTGGCCTGGAAGTCCCTAGAGTTCCTCCTTTTTTTTTTTTTTCCTTTTTTCCCCAGAAAGCTTTCTGTGGTAGGAATAGAGAGCTATATCTCTTGCACATCCCAGCTTTTATACTCAGAAGTAGTTTCTCAGCAGAGTCATGTTTCTTTATGATTAGACTTCCAAGATGTAACCCCAGTGGAGGCCTGCAAAGAGAGCCGTGTTCACAGAAAGGCCCGGCAAGCATGCACAGGCAAAACAGTTTTGGCATGGGCTTTCTACCTACCTTAATGTTTGGTATGTGTTGTTCAGACCAGTGCCTGAGTTACATACTAGGTGAAACTTCTTTTTATAGTTAAGAAGTCTCTTTCTTGTAATAACTTGAGCACCAGTTGGAGTTTAAATTGGGTCTGAAGAGAGCTAGCGTTGCAGGAATTCTCATACAGAGACCTGTGTCCTGAATGACTGCTCCATTCCTGACAAGCCCAGAGGTTGAAGAGTCAGGAAGGATGATGAGTGATGAACATACCATGTAAGTGTTTTACACTCTTAAACATGGGTTATCAAGCCTTTCCCTTTCATGAAGGAGTAGGGCTGGTATCAACCCAGTAGAAATACTTGTACAGCCACAAAGGCAATTCTGTTTGAGGTTCCGAAAAATGACAGCAGCAGCACTGTGAAAAGAACGGTTTGAATATCCCTCTTGTATGTGAACACTCCAGACTCTGTTGACTTTCATGGTGCTAATGTGAGTGTGGTTCTGTTATGGACATTTGCTTCTCCATGAAAGCATGTGTCATGTGGAGTACCGGGGAAAGGAGGGTGATATTTAGATGAAAACAGACCTTGGAACATCAGGACTGTTCTGTGAGTGGACTCACTGGTTTCTTATAAAGGATATTTTCCTGTTGAGTGCTGCACTGTGGAAGAGGTCTGTGTACATGTGCCTGTCCTGTTTGGAATCTCTGTCTTAATGTTGCTAATTTTGTTTTTTCTCTAGATATGGTAGTTACATTCTATATCTGGCTGCCCGTTTTCACAAAACTTAACGTGCTGCAGGGCTGCTGAAGAGAGAGTGAAAAAGGTTATGGGCTGACTTGGGAAGACAATATGGGATGAAACTGCAAAGCAGTGAAGACAACATGAAGGTGTCTAAGTTGGGTACCTCCTAAGGATCTTGCTAGAGCAGGAGTGATCTGTCTGCCATGCTGGGAGTTGGGCCTTTGGGAATATTAAAGGCTTATTCTGTTCTCCAGCCTGTGGGTCTCTGAAGTCTGGGGGAAGACATGAAGTCAGAGGCCAGGGTAGGGGCTGGAGAGGTGGAGCTGACATTCCCTCTAGCCTGAGGCATGCAGTAAATGACATGGAAGACAATGACCTGAGCATTTCCTCTATCAAAGGTGCTGGAGTTCTGTGTTAGATGTAAATCTTCACTGTTTCAACGCAGTATCTCTATAGTGCCCTTCAGGACAAAAGGCAATGCCTTCTGTCTGGGGACTACTTTCTAGTGCTCCACTTGAGGCTCGAGATAGCATGTGAATAAGTTATTAGTCTGTCGGTGCCTGTGTCAGTGGTGGTCCTTGCCAGAGCATGGTATTTCCTCCTAGAGCAGCAGTTGTTGTAAACGTTTTGGTGTTTATGCAGTCATCTCTACACATTTTGTTTTCTCTCTGTACTGAGTCCCTGGTGGGGAGTGGCAGAGCTCTCCTGTAGCTTGTCTATGTACAATTTATGATGCACATCAGGAGCACACTTCAACCCTGAGCAGACTGATGCCTTGAGGGATGCTGTGGCATGCATACAAGGCTCAAGGAAGCAGCAGTAAATGTGGCAGTGCTTTCCAGTCTGTTTGTGGAACAAGCCTGGTCATTTGCCTCCAGCTGCTGCTTCTCTTTGGCAGTGTTATTCATTGCTGACCAAAGATGAGGCTATGCTGCAGTGGGTCTCTGCTTGTGCAGATGATCCCAGTCCTGTTACTGAGTCCAAATACAAGACTATTTTACATGCATGCAAGCAGTTGGACCCAAATGTAAGCTCAGCTCCAGAGCACTCTAGAAGCTCTTCTTTGTGCTGAGTCTGGAGTAGTACAGGGACCTGAGGAGACTGCCAGCAGACTCCTGAAACCAGGCTTTTACAAAATGCAGTGTGGGTGCCCTTGAGTCTAGAACAGCAGCCAGCAACACTGTTTAAGTCAGTTTGATGGACCATGTCATCTTTTCCTTGTACTGAAGGTCTAGTGCTGAAGTATTGCATGGCAAGGATGCGAGAGGAGCATGGTACATGGGACTGGAAGAATGGGAAGGCTCTTGAGTAATATGGAAAGAGTATGGAGCCAAAATCCAGAGAGATATTGTAGAGCTCTAGTAAATTGAATGCAACTTGCACTTGTTATGTCAGGTTTCAGACAGTAACATCACGTGTCACTGGCTGCTTCAGCTTTTCCTCTCTTTTCTCCTAAGTAGCCTTGTGCTCCCTGTGTTCTCTGTTCTGGAAAGTTGTGATTTTGGCCCATTAGCAGTGGCTGGACATTTGGTGCAACTGCCTGACCTGCTGATTTTTGTTCAGTTTATGGTTACAGAGTTTTTACCAAATAATCCAGCTGTTCTGACTTCATTCTGAGGTACTGAAAGTGCTAGGCTTAGTTCTCTGGTCATCTGGCAAGAGAAACAAAGTAGGGCTAAAGGGATCGGTCCAGCAGAGTGAAGGGGCCCTGCATGACCACCCAATCCTGGTGTTGTCCAGCATTGTTCAAATCAAAGGCAGGTGGACTCTTTGCATGTTTGTGGTGCCCTCTTTCTTACAGAGAAGAAATGCTAAAATGATGCTGTGCTTTTTGATTTTTTTTTTTTTTTTTTTTTTTGGGTCTATCTTTCTGCAAACTAAATGTCCCTGTGGAAGGATCACCTGCTTCCCTGTGCCATGTTGGCCTCTCTCCATTTGTGTGTGTCTGGTCTGTTGGAGAAGCCTCATGCTGGAGGTGCTGAAACTGCCTGTGATGAGTTTCTGACCCCCTCATCTCCACTTCACAATGTTGTTACTGTTGCATCTGCTCCTCAGCCTCCTGGGCTCTTCAGCAGGGGCTCCATCAAGTTTGTGTGACCTTAGCACTGTATTCATGCTGGAGGAGTTACCTTCTGTAATGATGTCAACTTATGAGGTTAGCAGGATGGTGGCAGCCGCGATAAGACATGACATGTTCTAATGATTTGCCTTAGCGAGCTGCGTGTGTGTGTTGGGGGGAGTGGTACAGAGGGGCTTAGAGCGGGGAGATGGGGGCCCCACAGGTGCCGACAAAGACTTTGACCTTTGCTGCTATAATATCAGTGTTTCACAGGCAGGGCGGTTCGGTAACCCACTTTCAGCCCATCAAAAATTGATTTAATTGCAATTTTTTCCCCCAATTAGGAGCACTGGAGCTTAACTAATTGGAGTAATAGAGAGTAATAAGGCTCTGATAAAAAGCCTTCCTCTGCCTCCTTTGTATCTTGTGTCATCGCCTGTCAGAGGTCAGAGAGCTTGCATATTCTATTAGGCAGAGTTGCCTTCATTTGTACAAATTAGTTTACCCAACAGTAATTAAAATGCCAGTGCGGGTCGGGGAGAGCTGAATACAATTGATGGGCACATTGGTGAAGGATTTGACAGCTCCGGTGGCCTCCCTTGCCAAAGCGTGTCAGTGCTGAATCAAAGGCTACACAAACCCACAGACCCGTGTGTTTAACCCATGGCACCATCATCACCAACTGCTTTCTCTCCTCTCCACTCTCCGTTTTGGACTTGCTTTCTCTTCTCCTTTTCTTATCCCACCTAAGGGTTTTTTAAAAAGATGTTTCCTGTCTTTAAGCTGTTCTGTCTGCTGATTGCTTTCATAACACTGCTATCAGCCCCCATGTCCCCTCTCCTCGGTGCTCCCCCTCCTCTCCCCCCGCCTTCCACATTCCCAGCTGCAGAGCTCTGTCAAGTAATAACTTCTTTGTTTCCCGGTCCGATGAGTCTCCGTATATAATAGTCTCTAAAATGGAACAACGATGTCCAGTTCCAGGGGGCGGGGGAGCATGCGAGAAGGAAGGAACAGGCTCTTGCACGTGTCAAGCAGATTCTGGATTTGAAATCCCCAAAGAGCAGAATAGGACTTGAGAAGCAATCTGTTTACAGTACAGGGGAAGGGTGCAAGCCTGGGGCACTGGGTAAGCTCAGAGAGAAGAGGTTAGAAAGGGCCTGTTTCACCCAGGTTCCGTCAATGACTTTGCATTTCAGGATTCCCAGCTTGGGCAGTACCTGCTCTGAAGGCTGGGTTGACAGTGAGGAAAGTGTATATTGTACAATGGGATTTGTCTCTGGAGCTGAGACTGTTTCCAAGCCTTATGATGAACAGCATCTTCCCAAAAGGACTGCTGGGCAGCTACTTCTCTCCCTTTGGTTCATCCACATCTGGCAATGTTCTGTCCAGGATGGGGTAAAGAAGGATGCTACAGGTGGGGTGAAGCTATGTAGTTGGCACTTTAGGAGGAGGCATGGGATTGTTGCAGCTGGACTGTAGCCAGAGCACTGCTGCTGTTGCCAGAAATGCCATGGGATCTTCAACAACCACAAGTCAGTCTATTGTGGGGGCAATGATCTCTAATGAAATGTCTCTTCTGTGGCATAGAGAAGGTCTGGCTCTGGAGAAGCAGTTTAAACCATTGGGTTTTTTCCCTTTTTTTTTTTTTGTGTGTGTGTGTGTCTCTTCCTTCTCAGTTTCCTTGCCTTCCTGGTACAGCAGAGATGGAAATGCTGTGTTAGCTTCCTTGTTTTTACCTACTAGAGGATCCCTGTGAAGACAATATGCCCTGTTATGGAAGTCTTGCAATGGTGCTCATTTTCCCATTAGAGGAGCCTTTTGGAAAGAGCCTGTAGTTCTGGTACCCAGCAGCTTTCACAGGGCACAGGAGTGCTTTGTGGAGAATGGATTTTGCATGTCCAAGACTATCTGAAGCTTGGACTTCAGGACAGTTTTTATGTAGCATCTGGTCAGTGTCTGTGAACATCAGTTGTATCATATATACTTCAGAGAGGTGGGTCATCCCTGTGGTAATGTATACATAGAGGTTATCTTGTGCTCTCCTCTTCCCTGTCTAGTCTTTTCTCCATCTTTCTGACTCCTGAAAGCATTGTGTGCAAAATAAATGAGCTAGTAAATCAGCCTGAGTTGTTTCTCTCGCACAGCTGGCAAGAACAGTTGTGAAGAGCAATGTCTGGTAAAGGTATTGTTAAAGGTAAACTGAAAGAAGCAAATCTGGTAGAATTCTAGTCTTCAGTTCTGCTGAACAATGTTCCAGAAGTTTTGGGGCCAAGCTTGACGTTCTTAGTTCCAATTTGCATGTTGTTTTAGACCTGCCAAAGCTGACTTGTGTTGTCTTCTTGCTTGGAGTGAAACTGTCACCTCTGTGAGGTTCCCCGTTATGAAAGGCCTGGGGGTTGAAGGTATGTACCTGCAGACTAGACTTAAGGTGAGGAGCTCTGTGTCATTCCCTGGGAATCCAGACTTCCAGGTCAGTTCACTCCTAGGCTTTGACAATTTCATTGGCACTATTTCTTGTGCATGTCTCGTGAATGCTGCTTTCTAATGTTGGCCAGTGAAGGTGCCCTGCTCTTCCGGAGAAGTCTTATCTTTGCTTGCTAATCGGCTCCTGCCTGTTAAAGGTAAGGCCTGCAAACCTGATCCTTCTGAAGTATGAGACAAAATTCCTGTTGACTAAATGGAGTCTGCTTTACCCAGAAGAAACTTGTTTGTGGCCCTGAGGCCTGTATGCAATGCTGGAGAGAAATCTAATGCTATCATCTAATGTTATTTTTCTGTGTGGTTTTTTTTTTTTTGAGGGCTGGGAGGAAGGACTGAGGAGGGGGAGCTGAAGTTCAGAACTGACAGCATGAGCAGGGATTAGAACTTGCTTCCTCCCACCTTTCTGTCCCTGTTGGTGTGCCTCCATGCTAATTTAGACCTGTGGCAACCATCAAAGCCTTGCGCATACCTTCTGCACAAAGGGGCCTGTCTCCCACGTGAGGGCGTTCTCTGCTGGGACAGAGTCAGTTTGTCCCCCAAAAGAAAAATCTTAAGCACCCAATTGCCTGCTTGACTGACTCCCTGACTGCTATTATGTTTCTAACCATGGTAATTGGCTTTAGTAGTTATTAATGGATTATGTCTGGGGAGGGAGGGACAGAACAGAACCTATCACCTAGCTTTGTAGCTGGAGGGACTCCCTGACCAAAGTACTGCTTTCCAGACATGGGGTTTGACCATTGAGCTGTCAGAGTGGGTGTCTTCTTTTCCTCTGAGATGGGAGACATCAGTAAAAGGGAAATATTTTCTCTTGTCCTGCACAATGGTAGAGAGAAGGCAGGTTTTGAGCAGAAACCCTGTTTCCAAATATGAAATGCTGCATGCTTTTGTAATTGGTCCTCGTGGCTGCTGCACAACAACAGGAATTGGCTTTTCCTTAGAGTCTCAGACTTTGGTCAGAGACTTCCATGGAGAATGTGTGTACCCTGCAGCAGATGTGCAGAGAGTCATGTGCCACAGGTGCATTGGGCCAACTGCATGTGCACTGCTGGTGAACCTGGGATTTTACATATCAGACAAGCCTGGTTGGAGGGACTTTGAATTAGCTCTGATGCTGCAGGCTCTGTATAGCCCTAAAGGGCAGCTAAGGGTCACAGGACTTGTGGACACTTCAAGGTATGTGGGTTTGGGTAGGAGGAATAAAGCCAGCAAAAAAAGAGAGCCTTGGTAGCTGTAGCTCTTCCTTGATTCCAGTAGCTCTATGAGATGGCTTGATGTTCTGTGCATGCCTCTTCTGCAGAGTGTATTGGCAGTCTCCTTTGGTCTTACAATTTGGAGAAACCAATTGCTCAGCTAAACCACAGAGCTAAGAGTAGGAGTCCTGAGCCTGCTTCCACATGGCTCTTCTCTGGCTTTGATTGAGTTGAGCATGTGTTCACCACTTTGCTGCTGGGTGCCTTGTAACACCAGCAGTAGTGCTCCTCACAGAAGTCAAGGACGCTGCAAAGATCCCTTCCTGGTTCAGTAAAGGCTTGGAGACACCTTCTGACTTCCAAAGGAAGAATGTTGTAGAGGGTCAAAGAAACATTTTAAAACTGCTGTTCTTGCAGATGTGACATTGTTTCCGTATTTTTCTTCCCTCTTTGAGCTGCCAGGCCCATGTCATTTTGCAAAGGTGTTTAGGCAAAGCATAGAGCTGGCTTTTATTTAAAGCAGGCTCAGTTTCCTTCATTCATGCTAACCTTGTTGCAATGAGTTAAACATAGTTTTGGCATTTTATTCTCGGTAGCTGCAATAAGTGTGGCTTTGTGAGAGGTCATTTATAGTTTTAGAAATCTTTGTGACCTGTTTTATTTGCATGGAGCATAGGAAGCTGGCACTAAACAAGCAGTGTGGCATGGAGGGCCACGGTATCCATGTTCCTGCTGCTTGGTTTGAAGGATTTGTTCCTGTCTTATCAGCTAATTTGAGGCCAGTAGCTGTCAGGCAACCTCTGGAGCCAGCATGTGCAGCAGGGACACAGCATTGCTAAAGCAGACCTTGGAATAGACCCTGCTGGAGAGTGTCAACTGAGCCAAATGTTGCTGCTGGAGAGCTGTGCTGCCTCTAATAGAGAGTGCTTGAGAACTGAGGAGGGCAACCTGATCCAACTTTGAAATTGGCCCTGCTTTGAACAGGCTGGACTGGAGACCTCTGTTCTCTGGTTTGTTAGGCCTGTGACACTGCAGCCAATTCAGGATTGTGTTCAGAAGCTGGCAGCAAACAGAAGTGAGGCATGAAGTAGGAAGAAATGAGGAATTTTCCATGGGGTCTTTCCACAGCTTATGGTGCTGACTGGGTATGAAGTGTGCTAACTGCTGTGATAACTGTTTTGAAAATGTCATTGCAATTTACAACTGATCCTCTTTTAGGTTTTCCCTTTGCATATGCAAATACATACTTATTTTCTGCCAATTCTCTGCAGTTGTGACCTACTGCATCTTGGAAGCTCAGCTACTGAGAACTCTAGAGCACTGCTCCCTTTGCTGCTGCCTGCCCCTTGTGAAATGCAATGGAACATGCTGAAATAGTCTTGAACCAGAATTCAAAGTCTGTCCTGTAGCCTGTTTTCTCTGTCTTGCTTATGCACTATTTCTTCAGAACATGAGGGTTAGTAACTGTTCTTTTTTTATTTGTGTGTTGTTTGTTTTTTTTTTTTTAAACAGCTCATTTGTGACTGGGACAGCCTTCTGTGGACACACCTCACCACTGAGAATCTGGGACCTTGAGAGGTGAGTGAACTTCCAGGTTACAGGGAAGGACTTGACAAAAGTGAGTAACAATGAGAAATGCGATATTGGAGATGCTGTAAAATCAGTTCACATAGGCAAGTAATGTTTAAATATGAGATGCAGGACAGAGTCGGGGACAGAAAAAAATGGTGTGGAAAGGTGTATGTGGGAGATGGTTCTGGTTCAGTAGGGAGCAGCTTGACTCTCCAGCTTTTCTAGTTGAGGGCACAGCCATCCTGGTTTCTTGCTATTACCCATGTACAGTCAGAATATGCCTGTTACACATTCCTTTTCATCTGTCTCAGTTGATGCTTCAGCCTGGGCTACGGGAGTGAGGAAGATGATCTGCATCCTCCCATTCGCTTGTTTGTCTGTGGTGTTCAGAAGCCAGAGGCAAACACAGGCTCTTCTGTCTTCTTGTCCTGGCTGGTGTTGCTGATAGCTCAGGGAGGTGAGGGGTGGCAACAGGTTATCTGTGGAAATGATTTAGGCATGCTGTCTTCTCTCCAGTGTAATAAGCATTGAGGAGGTTAATTGCTGTGGCCACTGATTTGGAGGCATTGAGTAGTTCCTGTTTGGTGAAGGTGCTGACCTTAGCAACTGGGGAAATGTTGGGCTCAAATCCTGATGTGAAACTCAACTGCTGACAAATTTGAAACTCTCAGCCTGGGGGTCTTTGTGTAGTGATGGACAGATAGCAAATATTTGGCAGGATTATTGAATGGCAGCTCAGCTTTTCAGCACTGGTATGCTTTGGGTAGGAGTAGCACAGCACAGATTAGCAAGGGAGCGCCATCAGGACTGAGGCGAGTTGGTGGGCTCTGTGGTGGGAGAAAGGGGGAAATGGCAGAAAGGGCCTGAAGTATGTCAGCAGACCTGTATTTGGGGAAAGGAGGTAGAGGAGGATTGGTGTGGATACAGGGCTGGTCTGAGGCCAATCACCTTGTAATCTATAGTTTGGACAGTTTAAATTCTCAGTCAACAGCATCAAATACAAATATAAAGCAGTTTGGTTGTCTCTGAAGTAACAGAAATAAAGATGTTTTTAAAAGAATGCATCTTCCAGCAGACAAACTAGACCAGGGAGGACAGTGCCAGTGCATTCGGCTGTGCATGTTTCTATTACCTAGTCCAGGGGTGCCTTTGGAGTACCCCAGAAGGATGTTGGTTGTGCTGTGATACCCCTAACCATCAAATCTTCCAACTGTTCTTTAATAGAAGCATCTGACAGGGATGAGGGGATAGGCAACCCTCTGCCCCTTGCCCCAGCCTCTTTGACAGCCTTTCCCAAGGAGAAGCCTGAAGAGATAATAAAGCTGTGTAGAAAATAGGATTAAGGTAATGAACGGGCACAACGGAGTTTGATCTTTCAATAACGTCAAAGCCTGAGTGACAGGCAAATAAAAAAGCTGAGGCAACCTAGGCCACTGGGCCTCTGTTGCAATGGCTGGAGTGTCAAACTTATTCTTCCCTCTTCACCTGTCACAGCTGGAATGCGCCATGCCACTGGGTATTTTCCTCTCTGGAGACCTGTGTGTGAGCTGGGAGTCACATCAGCATGTGCAGGGCAGGAGACTGTGTAGGGAGCATGGATGGGAAACTAGCATATGAAGCTTGACGTGATCACTCATAGCAATGGAGTACAGAGCTGTCTTTCCAGGTATTGACTTCTCCATAAATTGTTCTTCATCCCAGCAGAGCTTTGGATTCATTTTCAAAGGCTCCAGTGGTTGCCAGAAGCAATCTCATAGGGAAATACTCTTTCTTCCTTTCAAGCCTTATGCATGTTGTTTCTCTGGCCAGATTACAGAATTGGGAGAGTGGCATGGAAACTTAAAATCTTAGAGCTACCTAGGACTGAAAAGCTCCTCCTGTGCCCAGTGTGTCCTGGCAACATCTGGCAGACAGAGCCAGGTCCCCAGAGTTTGCTGCTTGCCCCTTTCTTGTGGCCACAGAGGGCCAGAGTGATGCACAGAGGCTGAACACGGCAAGGACATTATCTCTAAGAGCAGAATCCGTCAACTTCTCTGTCAAAAAAATGAGGCAGGGTAGAGTGATGCTTAAGACGTGTTCTGTGAAACTACAGGATCCTTAGCACCACTTGGATGTTCAGTGCTGTCCAAGACGAATAAGTTCAGTTAGCTGCATTTTTTTTCTGTGAGTGAGTGTGTGTAAGTAACATTGCAGCAGTTTCCGTGACATTCTCATTTCTTTGGGTAGGTGGTCTTTTTCCCCAACTGCTTAGAGTTGGAACATGCTACAAAAGTATTTAAAGCTTAAATAACCTTTTGTGTGCTGATCTTCTTAGTTCCAGGGCAGATAAGACCTTGGCTGGTGCTTGTAGCTGTTGGTCATGGTATGTTTTCGTATTTATGACCTTCGCTGTTCCCTGTCCCTAGGGCGGCCATTCTCAGCCCTCCAAGAGGAGGAAATATGTTCTAGGCTTTGAAAAGGGCTTGGTTGGGCATGGCAGTGAAGAAGTTTTTAGTGGGGAAAGGAAATGCTTTTTGCTGCATCCCACCCCCACAACTGTCTTTCATTTCTGACTCTGCTGAAATGATGGTGTTGGATCAAAGCCACAACAGGCAGCAACAAGCAATTGTCAAGGGGAATCTAAAGCAGGGGAATGACCATGTAATGCCAAGACACTGTCTCTGATGGCTTAAATTCCAGCTGGTGCTACACCTGGCCCTTTCTCTTGTAATGAAGGAGGGTTTTTTTCTTATGCTTTTGAAGCTGGCTAGCTGCACCTCTGAAGGACATACCTCATCCCACAGATGCTACATTGTACCACCTGATTGCTTTTAGATGTGAGGAAGTTGCTGTGCACTTACTGCCACTCAGGATCAAGGTGTGCATGTGGAGGGTGGCTGTGAATAACTTAGGTGATTAGAGGTCTGCACAGGAAAGGAGGGCAATTAGCAGTATGGGCCTGTGGACACTAACCTGTATCCTTGCATCAAGTATTAGGCCTTGCTGACCTCTTGGCCTCCTGCACGTCCCCTTGCTTCTCTGTGCCAGTGAAGGATATGATGGCAGCTGCCCCTCTTGGTAAGATCCAGGTACCTCTGCACCTTTTGCCTTTCTCTGCTCAGACCTTCCTGTCTCATGGGCCAGTGCTAGTGTGTGGCTCAGTAGAACAGTGAGTTAACGGCATGCAAGAGAAAAGGAAACTTTCTTTAGATCCTGTTCCTCTCTTTGTCTATTCCCATCTCCTGTTTCCTTGCAAAGTTTAAACTCCTTGGGAGATGGGGGTGACATGCCACTGGAAGCAGCTCCAAGGCCAGCATTTGTCACTTGCCTGTGGTGGACGGATGCTCCCCAGCCTATTGTGGTGGTCTGCATGTCTTTAGGTGATAGATGCCCCTGCCTCAAGGATGCTTCTCCATAAGGTAGAATACTCCAGAGTTCACTTTGCAGCAACTGTTAGGAGCTGTTCTGCTAAGCCCTGTGTTTGAAATGGACCAGTGTTCTGTCTGGCATGGCAGTCTTCACGCTGTAAACACTCTGGATGCACAAGCCCTATGTCATCTTTCCCTGTGACACAACACAACAGACTCAGGACATGAGAGCTGTTGTGAAAACTGAGCCAAAGTTAGCTGTGCCCTGCAAGCCGCCCCAGATCCTCTACCTTTTAAATGTCCAGTCTTTATCCATCTCCTCCCTCTATTGGGAAACACTTTTGGCAGAGCGGTTTTTGTTGTTGGTGGTTTTGTTGTTGGGTTTTGTGTGTGGTTTTTTTTTTTTTTTTAAGAACCCTCTAATTTCTTGTTCGGTTTTCTCCCTCTCCTGAGCCCTTTGAAAGTGGCTTTACGCTGTCACTGACACCAAACTGACACTTTGCGTTTCCCCACTTCTTATCCCTTTATGGCAACAGATGTTGAAATTTTGTATCCCTTTTATCTGTCCCTCTTTGCCCTCTTCCTGTAATTAGGTTTCCCTTGTTAGCAGTACAAAGTGGCCCGGTTTGCTGCCTGGCCTTTTGAGCCATTGTGTCTGAGCACATTTTTTCCTCCTCTTTCGGAAGAGTTCCTTCCCCCTTAAGTAATAGGCAGAGTATGGGCCAAAGCTGTGGCTTTTCCTTCTTTCTTTGTTCTCCATTTATCTCTGCCACCTTTTTCAAAGGGATGGGGAAAAAAAAATAGAGTGAATGGAAAGGGAAGATACAGAGTTGCTTTTCTTGACCATTGGGCCCCCCTGTTCTTCAGGTGTTCAAGTCAGGTGCCTTTGATGTCTGCAAGTTTTGTGGAGGTAGAGGATTCATGAGAGCGGCTTGGGAGTGGAGGAGAAGGGAGATTCAGGTGTGTGGCTGGTGCCCTCAGCAGAGGGGTGGGGAGGAGTCTTTCAGAGGAGGCAGGCAGCTGCTGAGCAGGTTAGTAATCTGTATTTGCCTCTAGTGCTATTGCATTGTGCTCTTTCTCTCTGAAAGCCAGCCTCAGTGTTACCGTTATAAGCAGCTGGCTGCAGTTTGCTAACTTGCTGCTGCTTTACCTCTGGTATGTGCTTCTGTGGGACCTTTGCTAGGTTAAATCTGTCTGTGCAGTGGGGTGGCCAAGAATTAGTTGCTGTCTTTCAAATTTCGGTGTATGTTGATCTACATCCACTTTGGCTCCTTAGAGCAATTGAGTGAACATGAGCTATTGTCAACAACAAAGGGGAGCTTCAAAACTTGGGCTCCCTGTGCTGTTCTTAAACAGCAAGTGTAATTTGACAGTTGCAGTGTGTAGCACTGAGCACCCTGGTTAAGGTGATCATTACTGATGCTTTCCTGTTTAAATCCTGTCCCTCTTGGCTTTTCATCCTGTCATGCTCAGACTTTTTTTTTTGTATGAAATATATAGATAAATGAAATGAGAATCTACAGGTCAGTTCTTGGCTATAAAGCTTGCTAAATGTTTTCAGCAAAAGCTTATAACCTTGGCCCAAGATGCATGAGCAGACTTCTTAGCATTGTGTTCCAAAAAAAGCTCTGTAGAAGTTCATTCTCTCCACAGCGTTGAATTCCAAGGTTTAAACATGTTTGAGACCCTCTAATTTAATAACAAAAGGAGTTTGTTGGGTGAAGGGAGCAAATGGATTAGGAACTGGAGCTGCTAGATTGAGAGGAAAGGCAACTGACTCCAAGAAGGGTGGGGAGTCCATTTCACCCACGCATTTAAGCTGGATTTATGCAGTCACAGAAACATGGGTGGATATCAATGGTAACAGGAGGGGCAAATGGTAGTAAATATTATCCTAGCACTGATAATGGTTTCACAGAATTTGGGGGGCACTTGTGATTTGAGCAGCAAGACCAGATATAAACAGGTCTCTTGCCTTCAGGCATGAATTAATTGCTTGACAAGGCCAGAAGGAAATTCCTACCCCGGTTCTGCAGCTCTGAACTGTAGGGTTTGATTACCTTTCTCTGAGATCTTGAGCATTGTTGGAGACAGGACGCCAGGCCATGGCCAACTACTTGAGCCTGTACTGGAAAAAGCTTCCTGCTGCAGGGAGCCTGTTAAGTGACAGTCTCTTGGATGACTGTTCTTTTTAGCAGACTTTGTTGTATTCAGAGCTGTCTCTTGGCCATAATGGATAGCTTCAGTCTTATCTGTGCAATGCATTTCCCATGGTATGAGTGTGTTCTCAAAACTGTTTGAAGCCTTGTGTTTCTTTACTGATTTCTGGGTTGTTTTTTTTTTTACATTGTTTCTGAACCCTCTCACATAAGCTGGGCATCTTCTGCCTTCCTTTTGTTAAGAGGACTCTGGTACATGTTAGTCTAAACATAAAACTGTTGTAAGAGGAAGAACATACAGGTATTTATGCTAAAGCCTTTCCTCCCCATGGCAGTTTTGGCCCTATCTTACTACAGACGAGCTTGAGGCCAGCTCTTGTCCTTCGGATGTGTGTATGTCCAGGGCATGGTATGGCCTTTGCACTCCTGTTCAGGCCTATTTATGACAACTTTACAAGGCCCAAAACAATCAGAGTGTGTGGGTGGGGGCTGGACACTCCAGGCACATCAATCAGTTTCATCCCTCTGAGCCAAAGCAAAAGCAATCTTTATTTTTCCCTGGGTTGAGAGAGAATCAACAGAGGCAAGAGAGAAGAATGGGAAGGAGTGAATGAGGAACCCCCTCTGCCACTGGCTAGCCGTAGCTCATTTAAACAGATGGCTTTGTTTTGATTTGGACTCTCCATTTTTTTTGTCTCCCTGCTAAAGGAGACCTGCAGAGCTCTGTCCAGAAAGGGAGCAATACAGCCGCCTGTTCCCACACAAGTGGGGCGAAAGGCGAGAGGCTTTGAGAATTCCCGACTTCTTTTCCTTGCCTCCCTCTTTTTCTCTTCCCCCAAGAAATCACAGTTTGAGAGAATTCCCCCCTACTTCTCCTGTTGGAAAGAAAGACAGAGAAGACATTCTTGACATTCTTTGCAGAGAAAAGGGGTTAAATGTCTGAATTTGGGGGTCACCATGTTATACAAATTGCAATCTAATCGTTTTTACAAGAACACACGTGTGCTAAGAAAAGGAGCCATGGACAAGAAAGAAAAGAGGACAGACAACCTTTTTTGTCCCGTCTTCTTTTTTTTTTTCCCCCCAAGGTTTTGGACTATTGTGATGTCCTGTCTCTCTACCCTCCTCACCCCCGAGAGGGAGAACATTGGTTTTATAGTTAAATTGGTTCGTAAAGCAGAAGGGCTTGGTGCCATTTCTGTTTGTTTTCCCAAATAAAAGCCCCAGCAGGGTATCTTTTGCACCCTTGTGGCTTTATTTGAAGAAACTGGCTTTTTCCCATAGCCCAGCATGTCAGTTTATCCTCTGAACTTAACCTTACGGGAACCCGAACAACAAAAACTCACAGGGTCCCAGAGCTGGAAAGGTAAAGAAATTGTATCTTTTTATTGGACCATTTAAAGTGTGTGTGGGCCAATTCAGAGAAAGCAGAAGAAAAGAAGGCGAAACTCCCTCTTCTGTCTCTCCCCCCCACAATACAATCTCAAACCATCGTTAGTGTCATTCCCCCCTACTGCCTCAAGTCCCTTCAGCTGCACCGAGGAAGCCAAAAGAGGCATTTCTCCTGAAAATCACTTATAGCAGTATCTCTGAGCCATTTCACATGGAGGTGCTCTGTCAAAATTCCCCAAGCCGATCCCATATCTCCCTGCAGGAATTAGTAGCCTTGGCTAAACACAGGGGTAACCTTGGGGTAGGATAGCTCTATGAAGAATAACTTTGCCAAGGACCTGCGCTTCTCCCTACGTACATTATAAATGTGGTTCTACCAAGCCTTTTCCTTCTTAGTATAAGCTGCTGTGTCCCCTGGGTGCCCCAGCCGCTGTTGCAAAGCACCTGGAAGAGACAACAGCTCAGATTTTCCCCTTGGTTTTGGTGCATTCTCCAAATTGGATGACAGAAGTTGTGCAAATGCTGCACTCTGGGTAATTGTTTTTAAATGGATTTTGTTTCCTTTCTCTGATACTCAGCTCAAATATCCTGGTGTTTTGGACTGAATGGAGCTCTTTCCATTTTTTTTTTTTTTAAAGTATATACTTCCCACCTGGCTTGTTGCAAGTAGTTATTTGGGCTAAAATATTGGTTTAGAGCTCTGCTCAGTTTCTGAATAGGCACCAGCTTATGTGCAATGGCTTCTCCTCTTTGATGGATGATCATGGCTCACAGATGAGGTTTCCAGAACAAATGAGTGTGTCCTCAATTTTGCACATCTGTTTTTAGCAGATGTTCTGAATTCAGCAGTTTCCTAGAATTTGCATATTTGTATAATATCAATTCTAGTGATTCGAGGTCACTAGAAATTGAGGGTGGGGAGAGGAGCGTGTATTGTTTCATCACAGCTTTTGGAGTGTACTTCATGTGTATTGGAGACAGCTGGCCAAGAACTGCAGCAAATGGGCAGGGCACAGGGAGTGAGGTGCAGACTTCTTTTGAGACTTTGCTGATAGCTGGAGTCCAGGGAAATCTTGTGATTTTTATGATGACACTGTGGCTTGGGAGACTGTATATAGCTTTAACTTGGTGACAGCAGCACCCCATGGATTATCTGGAAACTAACTGTCCACGCTCTGCCATGACTGATCTTATTTCATCTTCTTATTGCTGGGGTGAGGAGAAATAGAGCCATAAGATGTTTTTAAAAACTAAAAAACAACTTAAACCAGCTTGTTTCTGCCACTCCTTGGTAGTTCACTTTTGCTTCTAGGCTAGAAAGCTCTTGTCTTCTAGAGGTATCACGATAGTAATGCTCATGGTTAGATTTCCAGTTTGGAAAGGAAAGAGTGAAGTGTGGAAATCCAAAATAAATAGCTTATTTTAAAGGTGATTTTTAAAAGTCTTGTTTTCTGAAGAATGTGGGAATTGTTGGAGAGGACTCAAAGGGTTCTCTGTAATGCCTGAACAAAATGCCTTTCATTTTTAGACTCATCCATTTAATGCATTTCCCAGGCACCAAGCCTTTGTTTAAATGCCTTGTTCTATCGGCAAGGAGTCCAGAGCCTGGTGTTAACACAGCTTTCCTTGCTAAGAATGAAATTGTATGCTGGATTTGCTCTGGCTCTCTTTATTGGGGGCTGGTCCCAGATTACTGCCTATATAATTTCAGTCTGTCTAGGTGCTTAAGTAGGAGAAGCTAGGAATGTGTGTGAGTTCTTGGCACTGGGGGCCTACCTGTGTGTCTGTAGGTGCTTCCTTGGCCCAGGTAGCTTGTGGTTAAGGTGATGAAGCTGAGAGCTCTGGCTTGAGACTTGTCTTTCTGGGAAACCTGGACTGTCACATTTGTGATTCTGCTCCACAAGTGCAAAGTAGTTTTTGTCAGTGCCACCCAGCTCTGGGACTGAACCCTGGTGCTATCAGCCCAGCCTATTCAGTTCAGAGAACATAGCAAAACTCCCACCATACATGCAGCCAACTACCTGGCTTGCCTGAAGAAGGCCTGGGAGTGAAACAGCCTCTACTTGCTACTATTGGAGGGTCAGGGCATGGTGGGAAGGTGGTGTGGACCTTCCAAGCTTAGTCTTGCTTGGGATTCACAGTCACTTGCTGACTAACCTTCATAGTGCGTAATATGGACAGGGCACACTGGCCTCTGAAGTGCTGAGGGTCAGCTACCTGGTTTTTGGAAGGTGTTAGGGTAGAGAGAGTGAAAAAGGGCCCACAAAGGAAAGAAGGCTGTTCTCTGCTATGTTTGCTGGTGCTAGTGATCTGTGCAAGCTGTTGAGAAGCAAGGTTCAAGATGGCTATCACATCTCTTTCTGTCCCTCATTGAATAGGTATCTTAGAGTCATAGAATGGTTTGGGTTGGAAGGGACCTCAAAGATCATCTAGTTCTAAGCCCCCTGCCATGGCAGGGACACCTCCCACTAGACCAGGTTGCTCAAGGCCCCATCCAACGTGGCCTTGAGCACCTCCAGGGATGGAGCATTCACAACGCACCTTGGCAACCTGTTCCAGTGTCTTACCACCCTCAGAGTGAGGAATTTCCTCTTCTACCTATGTAAGTTGTTAGAAAACAATTGGTGATGTGCTGGAATATCTGCTGCTCTTCTGTTGCCCCTTGGTGGGTTATCTTGATCCTTTATCAGTTATTAAGGATTAGTTGTGAGTTTTGCTGTAAGGATTAGCTGTGGGTTTGGCTCCCTAGGAAGTGGAAGCTGTTGGAGATGGGGGTTTGTGGGCAAGAAGTATTTGGGTTAATGAAGACCGGGCGATTTGTGGGCACTAACTTGTGATCCCAAGGCTGGGAGAGTTGTGGTGGCAGAGAATTCCCTTCCCAGCATGGGCTCAGCACGGCTATGTATGCTGCAGGGTTGTATGCTGCTGGCCTGCCATGGTGGCAGCTGACCCAGAGACACCTTAATCTGCTGAAAAACGGGAAATATTAATCACGTTCTGCATCTTCATCAAGTGTGCCCATACTAGAACTCATTGGTCTTTTGGTTTGTGTGCCCAGTGCATAGCAGAGATTGATTTTTGTGGTGTTTTTTTTGTTTGTTTTTTTTTTTTTTTTCCCGTGTCAGATTGTAAGTGCTTGGCTGTAGCAGTTAAGGCATTGTTACTGTAAGCTACTGAAGGACTGCTGCTGTCTGCAGGGGCTGGACCTCCCGCCTGAAAGCTGCTTTCGCTGACCTGTTCTTGGGGCAGGAGAATTGAACTGATTAACAAACCAGCAAAGTGAGGCTTGCTTTGCTGTAGTAACTTTAGTAACTTGTAAGCATCTGTGCTTCTTTCCTGCCTAGAGACAAAAGCTAACTTGTTTCTTTTTTTTTGTTGCCTAGGCTGGGAAGGGAAGTGGAGGGAAGGAAACAGGTGTGACTGCAGGGATGCTTGGGTACCCCTGTAGTGAGACAGGAAGGCATGGAGAAATACCAGGAGCAAGGCACCTGAGTGGTGGTCAGTACTTCACAGGAAACTCTGAAAGCAGGAATCCAGATTCTCTGTTTTTTCCTGTCCCTTTGGTGCTGAGGTTTTTAACTTGAAGACGTCATCAGGTTACCATTAAAAATTGCTGCCATTTTGCAGCACTGCAGATTGAGGTGTGGTCTAAGAGATTGAAGGCAAGATTAAGTGTGGCCAGGCTTGCTCTGGGTGTGATGGGTGCTTGTTTAAAGGTGGCAGGTTGTGAGTAGATCTGCTGTGGCCTGTTCCAAGCACCTGAGAGGAGGATGAGGGCTGGTCACAGTGAGTAAAAGATGCTTCTACATCCTGCTGCCTTTCCTCAGCACAGTGCTCCTCTCTCCCTCAGCTTGCTTAGTCCTTTACATGTTAGCAGTGTATTAGGTGGGAAAACAGTGGAGGGGAAATAACACAAACAGGCTTCAGCCTAGCTAGCAGGAGATATTCACCAGATGTGCTGCTGGAGTGCATGGCCCATGCACAGCTGCCTGTCATGGTTTCCTCTCCTAAAGTGCCATGTGCTCAGAGCACCAGTCCAGGGGTGCAAAACAAACAAACAAAAAAGCAGTAGTATGCGGAAATGGGGAGAGAGGGCTCCAGGCTGCTGGTGCTGCCTAGGGCTTGCTGAGATAGCTTGTGTAGTTTGTCTTCTGGGAGTTAACTCCTTGCTCCTGCCTGAGCAAGTGACCGAGGACTCTGCAGGTTGGGCAGTCTGGACCCTTATGCATCTCACCGGTAGTCCAAGGGCTCTTGTTTGGGAGAGCAGCTGACTCCTCATGTTGTCAGTCTGTTGTCCTACAACTCTGGGCCACACATACCACTTGTTGGAAGAAGGAGGTTTTGTGGAAGCCTTGTGAAGGGTTGTGTGCATGTTGTCTGTCCTGCTGGCTTTGTGGAACGGCAGATGGAGGGGATCTGTGTGCTAGGAGGGGCAGAGGAGTGCCAGAGATCAGAGAAGCCCATCCATGTCTCACTCTGTGGTAGAGCTGAGGACCCATCTGCCCCAGCCAAACCCCACAGCTCTTGCTCCCAGTGCATAGACTGCAAATGCTTCAACCTCTTGACCTGCGCACAGGTGCAGAGTTGCTGATGAGTTGGTTTGCAAGTAACCTTCCAAGGGTTAATGTATTGTGAGCAGGTTGCAAAGGGCTGATGCCTGGAATCCCCTCGATCCCTTGCCTGGAGAAACACAAAGTCCAATAAGCCAGCACCCCTGGATTCATGTTGGGGGGGATTAATTCATGCACTTGATGTTAAAGCTTGTCCAAGAGGTTTGCAAGGGGGGGCCATCGCTAGGGCTGGCTGGCCTCTCTAAATGGTTGCTAGGGCCCTGGCATCAAGGGCCAATGTAGCTGCCCACAGCCACGGTCACGGAGGGAATTACACAGCCACAAAGAAATTGTTATTCTACATAATCTGCTCTTTGGAGAGTGACTGTGGGGAAACAGGCTGGCCCCAGCACGCCGCCAGCTCTGTGATCATAGAAGCGTGCTGGCTGCAGAGATCGGCCAGGGCTCGCCTTCTGATCTGGGGACACCAGGGCTCGAGGCGCTAATCTGCTTTATCAGCAATTTCTCTCTACTGACACAAAGGTGTTTACTTGTTTTAACATCTCCCAGGACTCTATTTCTCCTTTTGTGTGGTCTTTATCCCCCGACGAGGGCTTTAGCCCAGATTACAGACAGAATTAAGGCATTTGGCAATGTGCCTCAGAACTGTGTGATGCTGGATCAAGGAGCAGAAAGTAACAAAATAATGGAGGGAGATGCTGGGAGTGACCCCACTGCGGGATCTGTGCTGTCGGCTTTCAGGACTGCTTCATTGTCCTGAGAACCAAGAGCTTGTTGGAGAGGGGTGGCCATGCGGCAGGGTTTGAAAAGCAGGTGCTTCAAGGTTTATTGTGTCCAGCATTTTTTATTTGGAGGAGGAGGAAGAAAAGGGGGGTTTGCAATAGGTGGCCATTTCAAGCAGCTGGGCAGATTGTCCCCTCCATTCCCAAGAGTCTACCATGGCTAGGTGTTGCTGACTGCTGGGGTAGGTGGAGTGATACTGGGGATGGGCTGAGCCCATCTGGATATGCCAGATGCAATTTCATATGGCTGAGGGAAGGGGCTCAAGCTCTTTCTTGCAGTATGGCAGGGTGGGCCCCTTACCAGGTACCTTCCACCTGGTGAGCTGTTGGTTCTGCACATGAAGCAATAGAATGACACAGCCACAATGGCTTTGAGTTTCATAGAGATCTTGATTTTCTCTTTCACAGCAAGCGAGGAATTAAAAAGGAGCGGGGTAAAGGAAAAAAAAGCTAGCCTTTGGAAAGTCATCTCCAGAGCAGCCCTGGAGTGGTTGCTCTTGACCTGTCATGTTCAGCACTGGGGACAGTGTTTGCAGTATGCAGTGTAACTGGAGGCAGTTGAGGAGAGCAGCCATGGAAGACTTGGTCAGGAGAGTCTGATTTGCCTGTGGATCTGAGCTGTGTGTCAAAGACATGGGGAAACACTGCAGTGGGCAGTATTTTTAAGGATGGAATCTGGGATGGAATGGGATTGACCAGGTATGTGGCTGTTGCATATCATCCAAGTTGAGAATCATCACACATGGAAGTGGATCCCCATCATTCAGAGTACTGGTCAGTTCTCCCAAGGGAAATGATCCCATTCTGCTGGGGGTCGGCTCTGCCTGTTCCTTGGCTCTTCCTCTCACTGCTGTGACTCCTGCTGGTCACCCTCCATGACAGTGGCCCAACCAGTAGAAGAGGCTGGGGGAGCAGAGGAAAACAGTGCTGGCTTTTTGTATTCTGTTAAATCACAGAAATGAGATCTAGGAGACTTCGGTGATACCATCTTTGCTCTGGCCAGCTGAATTGGAAGAGCGCTTTGCTCTGAATGACTCTTCCTCTGCTGTGTTTCATTGCAGTGGTCAGCTGTTGACCTGTTTAGGGACTGACTTCCACCATGGAGCTGGAGTCCTTGATGTCTTCTATGAAACGCCCTCTCTTCTCCTTTCTTGTGGGTATGACACCTACATCCGCTACTGGGACATACGGACCAGCACCAGGTGAGCCTACCCTGCTGGCAGCCAGGGTCTGCATGAGGCTGCTGGGCTTTCCCTGTGCAGCATCTGGAGCTCCTTCAGGCAAATTGGGCCTCAATCCCAGTGATGGAGTAGTGGAGGCTCAGCCCCACTCTGGTTTGTGTTGCTCTTGCAGGAAGTGCGTCCAGGAGTGGGAAGAGCCCCATGACAGTGCCCTGTACTGCATAAGGAGTGATAAGAACCATATGATCGCCAGCGGCTCTTCTTACTATGGTGTAGTACGCCTCTGGGATAAGCGGCAGACTCAGTGCCTGCAGGTGAGGGCTGGCTGGAGACCAGGCAGCTGCAGAGCTTCAGAGTTGTTCTCTGGTAGCCCAGTGCCCATGTCTCTCTAGAAGAGAGAGGGTCTGCTGGGCTGCCCCTGGGGCAAGCCCACCATGGGACCTAACCTATATGCAGGGAAAAGCCTGATTTGCTCAGGCACCTTGGCCCTTGGGTCTCTAACACTGACTGGGGCCTTTGGGCTGACATTTTCTTGGAAAGGTTGATTATCCTGTTTTCTTGCAGAGCTTTCACCTGTCCTCACCCATCAGTAGTCCAGTGTACTGCCTCCGTTTCAGTACCACCCATCTGTACGCTGCCCTGGCATCAGCCCTGCACGTCCTGGACTTCACAGCCCTATGAAGGGCACCACAGCTGCTGCTGGTCACCCCAACTCAGCAGAGTTGACACTTGGCTCAGGGAATTGCAGGGCAGGAGAGGTGAGAATGGCCCCTAAGGCTTCCAAAGGAATTTTTTTTTTTTTTTTTTTTGCCTGCCAGAAAGCTACAATAAAAAGTACATAAAGGGCCAGATTTTCTCAACCTCACCTGCCTGTTAATGGAAACAAAGGCAAATTGTCCTTTACCTTTTTGTGTGTGTGTGCAAGTCAGGGTTTGTTTTATTGTGTTTGCTTTTTTTGTTGTTTTTATGCTGTGGATATAGCACTTGAGGGGCAAGTTGAGCTGGGATGCCCTATCAGCTGTGTGTGCGGATCAGGTGGAGATCAGCCAAGCTCTGAGCCATGTGAGGCAAGTCCAGGCTGTGTGGGGTGGACTGATTTGATGGAGGGGAAAGGTGCCTGGAGAGGGGCCCACCTTTCACCTGCACTTGCTCTCCTCACAGCTGCTTATGTTGTCCTTTGCAGCCAAGAGCAAACTGAGCTAAAAGGCAGAGCCAGCCCTGCTTTTCATTGTATGCCTCCCCAGGCTGGCCGTCAGGTCAGGCTGTGCACTTGGCAGGGCTGAAACAGTTGCGTTTTGCTAAATAAAACTCTGAAGGGAAACAAAAGAGACTCTTTATGTTTTGTTTCAAGTTCCAGAGGTGCTGCGATGTTATGCAGAGGCCTGGCTGTGCAGAGGAGGTTGGGCCTATTTTCAGATGCTGCCTAATAGATGCTAATAGATCTCTCTCCCTGGCTAGACCCTGGGACACCACTGCGTTGAAGGCGGTTCCTGCGATCTTGGATCTCATGTCACTTTTTCAAACAGGAATTAAAGAAGTAGGATCTGCAACTCGCTGCCTGCATAATAAAGCAGGAAACTGGAATAGTGCAAACACCAAGGCCTCGATGTGGTTTACGGGGATCCTGCAGGCACATCTACATGGGCTCTGTTCCTTTTTGTGTCAGCCTTCTGAACCCAAGCTGGGTCTCAGAACAGCCACAGCTTTCAGTGTGCTCTGTGTAGTCTGGATGAGCGTGGATGTCTGTGGATGAATGTGCTGTGGGTTAGTACAGTGGTGTCTGGGGTCTGGTTCTCCTTGGGGAAGGAGATATGTGAACCTTACTTGGCTGTGAGTTTGAGTATCCTGGACAGGTAAAGGAGAGGTTTTGTATCACAAACAGGGAGTGCTTCTAGGGTGATGTACCCAGCATGGTGCTTTGTTAGAATTTAGCAGGTAATTTCCACCGTTGACAGTCTGCTCTTCCCTTGTGCTGCACAAAAACCAGAAGATTGTTTGCTGGAGTCCCTGCCTGAGCAGGGAGGGAGTGGAACCAACCAGCTCCTCACTTTTCAGTGGGAGCCCTCCATTTCCAGTGGATGTGGGACAGCAGCTTTGGGCACAGAGTAATCTAAAAGCATGGCTTTGCTGCAGGATCACATCCTCACAAGGATCTTTCCCACACAGCTCCCTGTCAGTTCCTGGTCTGTGCCTGTTCCTCTACTGCCACTCATGTCTGCTTGCTGCCAGCTCCCTTGTAGCCATCCATGTGCTATGTGTTGTCCTTGTGTAAGCAGGGGAGTTGAAATCTAAGTGCCCCAATCTACTGCTGTAAAAAAGATGCTATGGCTGGAACAATCTTCCCTCAGCTTAAAGCTGTAGATCCCAAAGACTGTGAGCCCAAGATAATGATTCTTGGGGGACCTCTGGGTTATTGGTAACACTGAGGTGTTGCTGAAAAGATGGTGCTTTGCATTGGGGGTTGCTAAATACTGCTGCTGCATTGCTGCTTTGGGATCTGCATGCGAGGAGAACTTCAGGTAAGTGATTAGGCATGAGATAGAAGACCAGAGAGAGAGAGCGAGCTGGCAGAGCTTGGGAGTGAGGGACGTCTGGTTTTTCTCAGGTCCTGGTGTGTTACAGATCCTTTAATGGAACTGGGAGGGAAGGGTGGAGATATTAAATTTCTTTGCCAGTGGTCCCCAGGGAGGGGCCATGAAGGAACTGGAGTAACTGTGGGGTGGGAGGAGAGGTTCTTTATTGCACTGGGACTTGGGCAAGGCCCAGAGTAGGAATGAGCATGTCAGCCGAGCAGGTGAACAAGTATCACTGGTACAGGACTGCCATTTCCTTTCTGCAGCCCATGTTGGTGGCTCCTGCACCCTTATAGCTGCTTTTAGGTTCTTCCTGGCTGAAGCCTGTGCAGAGCTGCAGCCCCATGGTGGTGGTGGTGCCAGCACTGGTGAGTAGAAGGATGCATCCTTGCATCTTGGGTGACGTTGGAGAATGGGGAAGTTGCAAGTGGGTATGTCACGCTGGCTCTGCTGAGCTCTGCCAGTCAATGGTGCCCCCATTGTCTTGGGAGGGCTATGCAGGTGGGTCCTGGAACCACCCAGCAGTAAAGCTCTAACTGGAGAAGCCACACAGGCTGTAAGGAGTTTTTGTTGTCTGAAAGCAGCCCTTGTCAGGGGACCTATGCTGGGAACCCACGACCAGCTTGCTTGTAAGTGGGGTTTGTTTGGGTAGGAGCCATTCAAGTATGAACCCAGATGGAAGGACACACAGAAATCTAAGCATAGGGACAGCTCATGCAGGGTAGAGACAGAAGGTGGTTGGAGGGCGAGTTATTAGAGCAGCATCTCGAGTTGTCCCTGTGCATGGGGCGCTGTCTGTGCAGCGGGGTTTGCTATAGGCAGTGTTTGTGCCCTCATGGAAGGGGTGTGCTACTGCTACTCCCACTGCCATGTTCCCCTCCGTGGCATGCAAATGAAGGCAGCTGTTGCGTTTTGGTGCCTGCGCTGGGCACATCATGCTGTGCATGGCTGGTGGGAAGGAGCAGTTGAGTGTCCTCTCTTCACCCCACTTCATAAGCTGTGCCCATGGACATCTAAGCATCAATGCTGTTTGCAGGCTTACCAGGGTCACCAGCACATCCTTCTAACTACACAGAGGACCTTGCAGAACAACACAGGAGGGAGCTGCTTCCAAGCACATCCCAGGCAGGTAAGGGGTGCAAGGAGGGCTTTCTTGTTTTCCAAAAATTACTGCCTTCAGCAGTGGTGGTAGACAGAGGGAATTCCCCAGAGGAACTACCCAGCTGTCACATCTCTTCTGCTCACAGAGGATGGGGAGAGGGCTGCTGGATGTGGATGCAGCGTGCTTCCCTTGCATGCTGCAGCTTCCTACAAATCCTAAAAGGATCATAAATGTCTGTGTAAATCAGTAGACCAGGCAGTAAAGAGGTCAACCACCCTGCCATCTCCCTGGGCCTACAAAGACTCCTCCAAATGGTTCTATTAACAGCGCTAATCTTTATTAGAAAAGGCAAAATAAATACCATGAAGCTGTGCCAGAGAGCTGCCTCCCACCTCAGCCTCTCAGCAGCCACTGCCTACTGGGTCTTACAGTCACCATGCCCATTGTTAGCTGCCTTTATCTTCTTCAGCTCCTTCTGCAGCTGCTCTTCTGCAGCCAGGATCTCCTTAGGCTTCTGGTACTGTAGGACAGACAAACGCCCTTAGTGCTCCTGTTCAGCCTCTGCTCAAGCAGACCAACTGGGGCCAAGTGCTGCCAGCACAGCTGGGACCCTCTTGCCAAGGGAGGCATTTCTGTTACCAGCTGCCTCCAAAGCTAGTTCAGAGAGGTGGTGCCATTGTGCCAGGGATATCTGCCAAGACCTGGAGTGCAAGTAAAACTTTACAGTGCAAGTAAAACTTTCCAGGTGGATGTGGAGTCCTGGCCCCTACCAACCCCTCTGGAATATTCTGGCAAGCTGTCATGCAGATCTGCGGTGTGCTTGCCAGTTGTATGCTCACGTGTGTTATATATAGAGATATAATTTGCATTTTTTAGAAGGCAGGCAGAGACATAAGAGTTGCAGTTCCTCTGTCCTCCCTTCAGAGTTCCCTTGTACCAACTGCAGTTTAGTGGTGGATGCAGGTGCTTTTTGGCAAGGGTTTGGCCCCGAGCAAACAGAAGCTCAGAAGGACTCAAGGTGCTCCTCTTGGCCCGTTTCCTCTGCATGTGCACACCCAGCTCTGCTGCAAGGTTCCCCTCAGAGGGGATGCTCCCTGTGTACCTGACTTCCACATGTAAGGTGATGCGCACCTGTTGCTCCAAAGTATCTGTCTGCCTCTGCCTGCTCCTTGAAACAAGGGTGTGCCTGTTTTGTTAGGCTTTTGCCTCCACCATGTATGTGGAAGTGTGTCCTCCCTGTGTCCTCTGACACAGCAGCAGGTGATATTTTTTTTTTTTTCCCCTTTTAAAACTGCAAGACCTGTAAGTGCAGCAGGTCCTTGGACTCTTATGCTCTGAAGCAAGAGAAACTTGCTGTCACTGAGTGGAGGCTTGCACAGGCCTGAGGGAGGGGATACACAGACAACAGGGCACAACAGACACTCTTCCACCTGCAAGTCACCTTGAGCAGCACACAGGGCCCCTCCTGTGGCCTGAGCTGTCCTGGCTGGTGTCAGCATGCCCAGCGTAATCTGAAACTCCCACTGACTGTGACAGAGCATCAGTGACCCTCAGCAGATCTTCCTGCTCTGCCTCATTTCCCCACGTGTAAGAATTTTAACTTATTTGTGGAAATAAAAGGGCAAAGCGTGTTCTACGTGGCTAGAACCTCACCATGATGATCAGGGTGTTGTTGGCATGGGTGAAGCTCAGGGCAGCTGCATCCAAGGGGAGCTGGTATCGGTCCAGGTCAGGAATAGAGAACTTTTTGTAGTACCTATAAATGAGAGAGGAGACAGAAATTAGGATGGTGGGGTTCCTATTCCCTGCTAGCAGTGCTGAGCTACAGAGTGCTGTTCTACAAGGTGTAGATGAGGGCAACAGACATCTCAGAGTTGGCAGGAGGACCCTGTACCATATTGCGTGCCTGCTGGTGCCCCCAGGCTGGCAGGAACACTGGAAGCAAACCTCCAGATCAGATGGCCAAGTCCTGAAGGACTTTGGTATGTGAGAGCAGGATTGATCTATCCAGCTTGCCCTTGAGTAGTGTCAGACACGGTTAGGGACAGACCACTCGGCCCTACCAAGATGTGTTACTGTCCCTGCTCATGGCCTCTCATTCCCTCTCAGTACCAGCTCCCATTAGCTCTTGTTAAAACTGCTGTTAAAGCCCTTCTGCCCTGTGACTTACTTTGCAGAGCAATGCACCACTTTGTGTTGCAGTCCTTCCTGAACCCATCTTTTTGGCCTCTTTCTTGCTGCACTTCCTAGATAACTTCCTGCTTTGGTGGCACGGTGGTACTCAGGCATACCCCTTGGGCACCAAGCTCCAGGTGTAGCTGCACACAGTCACCTGAGCCTCTGCTCTGCAGCATCTCCATGCAGCCCCCCTCATAGCTGTGGTGCTCCTATGCACTCTCAGATGGCCTAGTTGTTCTTTCCCTAATCTCCATCCCAGTCTCCTGATCACCTCTCACATCCAAGCAGAGGACAGAGAGGGTTTGAGGGTTTTCCCAGCTCCTTGTCCAGCTTATGTTTCTCCACTGCCCAAACCTTGGGCTTTGCTTAGTATGAAAGAAGGGGGATAGCTCTAAGAACTGGAACAGTTATAAGCTGTCTAGGCAGCTAAGAGATTTCCTAAGACTTCCGGACCAGAACCTTGTAGACACACCTGTGTCTGTGTTTCCTTAAGACCTTTCTTGCTTGGCATGGCTTGCCCTGCATCTGCCGCTTCTCTCTGGGATTGCACAAAATACACTAATCGGTGGTTCTATGCCCATGTAGAGGCATGGTTGGGTTCTTAGTCTCTTCCAGCACTCTCATGGGCAATCCTCTCCAAGGAATTGGCCTGTACCTGGTACTGAGGTGCTCAGAGCAGGCAGCAAGCTGCTGTCATGCCACGAGGGCTGCTTCCCCATTCAGTTGGCTGCGTGTGAGGCTTGGCCTCTCTAGCTACCTCTGCCCAAATTGCAGTTTATTTTCCAAGTCATGGTGAAAACAGCTACAAAGGGCAAATGGCTCTCCTGGTGCAGTGGGAGGAATGTACGCCGCTTGTTACCGCAGGCCTCAAACCATTCTGTGTTGTCAGTGCTGTCGGTATTTGGAAAAGGTGGCAGACATGGATAATAAGGGAGATGTCAAAGGTTAAACAGCAGAGATTAGATGAACACAAAGACATGTTAAGGAAGTGTTAACTTCTTACCGATTAGACAAAAAAAAAAGCAGTACACAGGAAAAAAAACCACTGTTTCAAAGGGCCTTGGGAGTCATCAATGAAACAGCAGCATTCTGCTGCCCCAGGACTAAGGAGAAGGGGAGAAGAATAGCTTTGGCTGGCCTCAAACTAAAATCTGTGACAAGATCAAAGGAAACTAGATCTGCCTGGCCACCCCCTCCTCCTCCTAACGTTACCACGGCCTCTTGCTACAATAATTGAATCAGGTTTGGCGTTAGGGGAGGTGGCTTTCTGGGGTTTGTTTTTAGAGTTTAGTTTAATGGATTTATTTTAAAGCAAGAGGTTTTAAGCAAATCCTACTTGAGCAGCCCTTCCCGTGGCCAGAGGGAACGCGAGTGACTGGTGGAAGTGAAGAGCTCCTGTCTGGGCTGAGAAGGTAGCTGATGGGCGGTTATCCCTGCTGAGGCAGGCAGATTCTCTGCCCTCACCTCTCGCCCCATGGCCAAGGGCAGTATTGCACTCTGAGCCTGAGTCCTGGCCCGAGATCCACACTGCGTGTGAGAAGTCACCTCTATTTGCCTACTGGAAACCCACTTTTTGTCAGCCTGCAGGGAAAACTGCTACTGGTATGCTGAGAATTTAAAGCTGAGCTACTGAGTAGTGACTTGGCAGCCCCTCCCTTGGCTTGTGCTTCTGGCTGGCGGTCAGCACAGCTCTCCTGCTCAGAAGCAGCATGACTGACTTCCAAGGGCTGGAGAGGCTCCGAGGCTTCCTTTCTTTCTTGCAGTGATGTGCACTCTCTCTGTGGACTCCATGCCTTTGTTGCTATCTTGGAATTAGTTGCTGAGTGGTGCCTTGCCCTGGCTGAGACCCAGGAGAAATGATATAAGATATCCTGGAGCCTGTACTAAGTGTTCTGGTGCTGGAGTCTGTCCCTGCTCCCTACTGACAGCGAAGTCATTCTTGTCCCCACTCAGGTGACTTCCAGCTTTAATTCCTAAAGTCTTTAACTTTCGTATGTAGGCCATGAGCTGCTGTTAGGTCCTTCAGCTCTCTCTGATGCTAGCCTATGAGTGTGTAGGCGTTGACTGCTCTAGTAAGACTGTTTTCCTGAGAGTAGTACAAAAAAGCTGGAAGTCGGGTACGGCGTGGGTGAAGCCCCAGTGGTACATTATGACCTTACAGCAGCTACACAGGCAAGGAAGTTCTCACATACACACTACTATTAGTAGAATTAGGAGTAGATAAGCCTATCTGATATTATGTGGTTGGACTTGGGCTCATGTACTCTCCATGTGTATCCATGTGTGGCTGATGGGAATCTCATTCATCTTTGCCACATATGTCTCCCTACTAAAGTCCCACTCTTCTCCTGTGAATCACTCTGTGTGCATTTATGCCAGTATCTTTCTGCATCAGCTTTAATTGCTTGCTGCTTTCACGGGGTAGACTCTCCCTGCCTCTTGTCTAGCCTTCTCTTGCTTTTGAGCGTCCAGGTGTGGCCATCTGCAGAGCTCAAACATCCCGCTTCTCCGGCCTCTGCTGTGCTAAACCCTTGCCCGGAGACTTGAGGGTTCTGCGATCTGCAAGGCGCTCAGCAGCCACAGCGGAGCAGTTCTTTGCCAACAGCACCACCTACAGCCAGCTACAAAGAGCAGCCTAAAGACGGCGGGAGCAGACTGGGAAACACCAGGGCTGATTAGAGTGGCCATGATCTGATACAGTATAAGATGATACTTAAAATCCCTATCTTTTTCTCCTTCCCGTTCCAAATTTCTTTTGGCAGAATAATGCAGTGGTTCCTTCCCAGATTCAATCTGCCTTTTTTTTTTTCTTGCTGCCACCAGATCATGTCATTGTGACTACAGGACAGGTTTACATAGGGAAATCTGCCTAGGTCTCGAGACTTTGCTGTCCCTGTTGCATCCTGCAGCTCCATGCATTCTAAGGTACAATGACTAGATCGAAGTATTGTGTCAGAGGGAGAAGATGGGATGCTCTAGCTTCAAAAGGTCTGTAAGACTCTTTATTTTTCTAAGGGAGCAACATTTGACAGACAAAGAACAGAGCAAGCACCATGCTACTGGAACTGTGAGATTAGGATTGCAAAGGCTGGTGCAGAGTTTGGGAGGCTCTACTGTAAATGTGTCTGGGGCAGCTGGGAGTAGAAATTGGACAGCAGGAGACATATAGCTGCCTGGTGGGGCCCCTCAGCCCATGCACGCTAGGGGTAGAAGGCAAGAGAAGACCACCCCCCTGTGCAATCACTAGCCTGCCCTCAGTGCCAGCCCACCCCGAGGGACTGTCAGCACTGTCAGTGCTGTCCTTACTGACTTCTTGTTGGTGGTCCGGATGACACAGCAGCGCTGCTCCTTCTCCACAGAGATGCTGTAGACCTCCTTGGGGTAGTGCAGGTTACGGATCCGCCACTGGAAGCTGCTCAGAGTATCCTTCCTCATGAAGACAGGCTACAGCAAACAAGTACCTTTAGCAAAGCCCCTCCAGCTGATAGTTCTCCTCCCTGTCCCCTTCTTCCTGTACTACCTCAAGTGGCTCCATGTGGGAGTAGCTCTTCCTTCACATTGGAGCATTAGGGAGTAACTCAAGAAACCACCTGAACATCACTTTCCTAGAGCTAGCACTGCTCTGCCTTTACCCAGGGCATTGCCTGCCCTGCTTGTAGGAGGCTGCAAGTGTTCAGCAAGGGAGTCCTGCAGCACAGAGTCACAGGGAAACTGTGTCTTTCTCACAGGCAATGGAACACTGAGCTGTGCCTGCCATAGGGACCTGCTGCATTCAGTCCTGGCTGTGCCCCAATTTGCTATGCAGGGTGTGCTTGTGTTCCAGTTCTGTAAGAAAGATAAGACACTAAAACCTGTGCCCCCTAAAGTAATGGGATGTGACGATGAAACAGACCATGCTCTGTTAAGGAACAGCCTGCTGAGCACTGCCTGTGTCAGCCTTTCACTGTCATCGCTTCTGCTTTCCATCTGCTATCCTGTTCGGGCACTGGCCTTCCTTTCAGTCTACTCTTTTGGAAGCCAGAATAGCACTTAGCTAACACAGTAGTACCGTTTCTCTACTTGAGGAAATTGCAAATCTCTTGAAGACCTCAAAGAACCTAAGCTGTGCCACCTTTCTACCCAGCTCTGCAGCTTTGGGATGATTCGTAGCAGAGTGCTGGGCATGTTAAGGCTACGTCTTGGGGCTGTGAGTGATCTGTGGTCTACTAACTACTGCTGTAAGCACAAGACTAGGTAGTTTTAGGTGTAGTGGTGCCTGCAGACCCTTACACATACATTGGAGCTGCTTTCCTTTATGAGCTCTGCTTCCAGTGCTTCCAGGAGTGGTGAGGTTGGCTCTCCCACTTCAACCTGCCACTTGCCAGAGCCTCCAAGGGTGTTCTTCTCTCGCCATTTTCTACCTGGGGAAGGGAGAAGATTTTTTTTTTTTATTGCTCTGCTCTATAAGAACAACTCCAGCAAATGACTGCCAAGCTGGCTAGCATACTGAGATAATATGAAGATACACATCTTCATTCCAGTCATTTTTACTTTGGTGTGAGTGGATCTGTTTGCTGGCCTATTCCTGAAGTTAAGTACTGAGTGCCTCTCTTTTTTTCTAATTAGTGCTGAAGCCACGGTGGGGTTGCAACAGGTGCCATGCGGCAGCTGATGTGGTTTTGGACAAGAGCCATAACCAACACCCTGCTTGTTTGCGGTTGCAGAAGCCACCAAAAAGCATATTCTATTCCAGCTTGTCATACAGCCTCAGTGCCTGGCTATGCAAAATGGCAATCCCATTTAGGCTGTCCAAGCCTGTTGTGAAAGATGAGCTGTTTGAGGGAGATCCTGGGATAAAGCAAGGTCTGCTGTACCATGGATGTCAGAGAGCCCCGGGTCCACGCTGAACCATACTTTTACTCCTGCAAAATTCAGCTATAAGCATGCTTTTCTCCCAGAATATTTAGGGATGATTTGTTCTGATGGGGTGGTCCCTCTGCAAGTGCAGACCTGCTGCTATGCACACTGTGATTCTGCCCTGCACGTCTGCGGGGGGTCAGCTGAGCACACCACTTACTCACTAACTGACCAGTCTTCATGTCGTACTCTTCAGCCATCTCCTTCCCATCCTCGAACAGGTAGTGGATCTTCCGCTTCCCTAGAGGCAAGGCAAGTGGTGAGGGTAAACAGGAACGCACATCTCCCAGGTGGGGCACCGACCCGCTGCCCAGGGCCGTGTTGCCCCGCATTGCTGGCCCAGTGCCCTTTGCTGCGGCCCTGTCCCGGGGACCGGGCCGTCCCCGGCAGCGCTCCGTTCCCCCCCGCCCGCCCGCTCGCTGCAAGGTCACCCCAGAACACGTCGGGGCGGGGAGAGAAGGGGGCAGGGAGTGTTTCTGGCTTCCCCGCCGCCGTTACCATCCTGCACCAGCGCTGTCTTGCTGGCAGTCCGCAGCCTCTCCAGCCAGCTTGGCACCGCCATGGCGGCCGGGTCCTGTCGCCGTGGCAACGCGGGCACTTCCGGCCGCCTTCCGGAAGCACTTCCCGCCGCCAGGCTCGTAGGTGAGCGCGGCCCCGCTGCCGGGCCCCGCACCGGGGCCCGTTTCCCCCCGCACCCCCTCTGGTTCGGGGAGGCCCTTCTCCTCCCGGAGGCTGGGGTCACGGCGTGCCCCGGCCGCTCACCCGCTGGTGCTGGCTGTCTCGGCCTGCTCGCTCTCCTCAGGCCGGGGCGCGGGGGCTCCCGCCCTCCTGCCTTAGGCCTCGGGCCCAGCCGCCAGGTTTCGGGGAGTCGGTGCCTGCCCCCCGGGTTTTGGGTGCTGCTCCTCCCGGGGCGAGCTGCGCTGGTGGTGTGGAAGCCTTCGCGGCCTGGAGGATACTGGCAAGGCAAGCTTGGTACCTGCCGTGAGATTTGTGCTTTAGATTAGTTTAAGCGCTAACTAAAAAAAACACTCTTCTGAGTCCTGAAGAGGACTTAAGCACCTGCAAGCTTGGTGTGGGTTTTGGTGTTATGTTTTTTTCTTTTTCTGTATAATGGAAAGTGTTACTGTTTTCAGAGGCTTTTTTTTGGTCAAAGCATCCTGAGACCAGAAATGTTTTGGTGAAGGTGAGTTCTAGAAATGTAGCGGAGTTTCTTCTGCCCTGAAGCTGAACTCTTCCTTGCAGAAGCAAGGACTTGAGCGTAGCGCTGGGTTGGTCTTCCAGAGGACTATGTTTAGCCCTTGGATGAGAAAGTGACTATAGGGAGAAGACATGGCCAGGTGGGACCATTTTCAGCTCTTGCAAGCTTGATACTGGCTTATGTGTGAGAAACCTCTAAGGAAAATACAAAGTACTGCACAAAGAGGAAACCTTCAAGTTTGCATTGGCTTAACACTGCAGCCGGGTGATAAGGGCTGTTGGGACATACGGCGATTTGGGTGAAACATTGTTTGGGCTACAGAAAACTGAGCTTCCTGGTAGCCTGGGCCAATAGTTCAAGCTTCGAAGTTCACCTTTACAAGGTTTGTAATAGTAAAGCTGTAGTTGTAACTGGATTGGACCTAAGTAGTTAATCTTTACTAATTTGCTGTTTTAAACTGAAACTGAATTGGGGCTTTTCCTACTCTGGCTGTATGAAACACTTATGTTGATGGGCTGCTTTGTCTCTTCTTAGTGACTGGATTTCAGCCTGGCAGGAGAGGTCTTTCCTCTTCATGAGATTGTGCTTAAGAAATGTCTGGGAAATAAAGTTGCATCTGTTGGCTGGGCAGGAAGGAGCTCCTAAATGTTAAAGTAGTTGAATACCTTTTATTATAAGAGCCCAGGTGTGGCAGTTTCTGAGACACTCAAGGAGGGTCTTCTTAAGTGGCTTTTTGGTGGTTTCTGATTTCAGTTTTTCTGACCTTGTGGGCTGAAATTCTTTTTGCAGGTCAGGGTAACTGTTTTTGGAAGACAACAGCCAAAAACCCCAGAAGCCAAACTAACAAAGTCAGTGAGCAAAATAAGTATGTCTTAAGTTGTGATTGTGTAACACTGTTCTAAGCAACCTTCTGCTATCCCCACCAGGCCTATGGAGCCAAAAGGGATTGTTAAAGCCTTTCCCAAGAGGAAGAAGGTGAGGGATGACCCAGGAAAAAGCATTCCTCCAAAGATCTCAAAAGAGGAAGCAACAGAGACAGCTCAGGGTAAGTCTTGCATGCCTATGATGTAGAATACAGTGCTCTGGCCCCCAAGTGTGTCTTCTCTAGAGACCATGGACAGGTTGCTTTAGTGTGTCTAGCTGGTGCTCCCCAAAGACTGCCTGCCACTGTTGGGTGGCATCAAGTCCTACATGAGATGCATAGCCTGCCTGGTTGGTTTGGGACACAGTTTTTCTTGTCACTGATTTCCTGCCCTTATGTTTTTTTAAGCAGAGTGGCTGAAACCAGTCACTGCCTATGTGTTGCAAGCTGGCATTGGCCAAGCCAGGGCAGAGATCTTCCACAAGCAGATTGTCCAGAATGGGGGTGTTGTACAGAACCAGCTCTCCTCGGAGGTGACACACGTCATTGTGGCTGAAGACATGGACTGTGATCGGACCTTTCGGCTCCTCAAATTAACCAAGCTGCCTTCAGGGCTGCAGCTAGTGAAGGCGTCCTGGCTAAGTGCTTGCTTCAGAGACCAGAAGCTGCTGAGTACTGCTGGCTATAGTGTCTTTGTCCCTCGCAGGTATGCAAATGCCACGCTGTCATTCCTCCCTACAGCACTTACATCCTAAACTGAACAGCACTAAGATTTGACCTCTGCTCAGTCTGCAGCTCCTTGCAGCTCCTGTGGGCATGACGCAAAGTCGCTTTTCCCCGTACAGACTGTGAAATTTAATGACACTGTGACCAGAGGAGAGGAGAGGAGAGGAGGGGAGGGGAGGGGAAACAAAACATGGAACAGAACCCAGAAGTGCTAAGAGGAGTCCTGTCACTTGCTGTGGGTGCTAGTGGTACCTCTTCCTAATCCATTGTTGATAACAAGGAGATTTTTTTTTTTAAAATGCTAAAGATGAAATGCTGTTTCATCCTTACTGCAGATGAAAAGTAGAGAGAGAATTGACGACTAGGCGTAAGACGATATAGGGAATGGAACAGCAAGCAGCCACAGGTTAGGATCAAAATGTTTTGGCAAAGTTTTGGAGAAAGAGTCTAAGAGTGAGGTAGGTAGGAGTGGAAGTTGAATGGAAATTCGGGAACAGAGCCAAAACTGGAGTAATTAATCTGTGATCAGAGAGAGTACAATTCATGTGGGTTGTTTGTTCCACCCCAAAACATGCAGAAGGATTTCTCAGTCAAACTTCCTGGGTCTGAGAAGTCTTCCTTCTCCTGTGCTAAGGCATCTGATCCATGGCAGGTACCTGGAGGAAGAAGAATTGCAGAAAGAGCAGCAGCAGGTCCTGGAGAGTGAAGAGATCCAGGCCCCAGCAGAGAAGGGAGCACTAGAACCAAATACTGAAGCACAAGTTGGGGATTCCTTGCAGCGAGGCCTGGGCATCCTCGGACAGCAGCATCTGGCTGAGGTGAGGCTTGCTGCACAGGAGCTCTCCTTTTGAACAGCTTCTGCATGCTGCTTTTCCTGGATAAGAGCATCCCTGCAGGGATACAATGCCAGATTTTCCCAGCAAAAGAAAAGTGTTTGGATATTTCGGTGCGTTGGTGCTGGCAGACTTAGGCTGTGGACACAGTTACTGCTTCTCTTTGTCCCTTGTAGGTGTTAAAAGTAGAAACAACACTCCTTAAATTCCTGTCCTCATTGGAACAATTCTAGATGAAGCAGTCCTGGGACTCTGATCAGGCCAAGGCTCACTCTGGTGATCGTGTTTCCCCTGCAGCTTTGGAGGAATATTCCCTGGCTGAGAATATCTCCCTTTCAGGAAGCTGTCTCTGATTTCATCCCATGTTCCTGCCTGAGCCACACTAACCCATTCTCCCCTCCCTGGCAAGCACCCTGTTCAGACACATATGCAGTGAATCGGGTTGCCAATCTAATGATCGTGGTGGTGTGCTTAAAATATCTGTGTTGGGTTGTTGGTGGCCTCTGCTATGAGTCAGCTTCTCTGGCCTGCTGTTAGCTTTCTTTCCTTTCTCCATATTTTTGCTTAAGCTTGCTGAATTCTTTTTGGGTATTGGCATTGTTCAAATCTATCTGTAGTAAAGTTACCCCAGACCTCTTAGAGCAGCAGCTGCCTTGTAGTGCTGGCATCTGTTTTGTAACACAGTCCTGAATTTTGTTTCACAAAACCCTGTACTTACTCCCTAACTGGCAACCCACCGAGGGCTCCTTTGTTTTAGTCTTTCTCTTGAATATGTGTGTGGGGGCTAGTCTTTCCCTCCCAGACTTACTGTCCAATGTGCTATAGGCGGAGTTGGCTGCTTCTTAACTGCATCACCATTGCAGTTACCCCATCTTTGCTGGTTCTTGTAATTCCAGTTTAGTGGCAATCATTATTAACAAATCTCACACTTTACAGGAGAAAGGATCTTTTGTATGGGTGTGGATCCTGTGATATCTGCCCTGCTTTCTGCTCACGTTTACTTTGGGTGCTCAGACAGCAGCTAGAGTCTGAAGCCTTATTGCTTTTTTTTGTTTTAAATCCCCTCAAACAATATTTTCTGTTAGTCTGTGCACAAAAGCAATATTTGTAGGCACTTCAGTAAAATCCCTTGTCCCGAGCTTAGCACTATGTGAGTTTGGGGAGGAGAGGAGAACCCATGGGCTTTACTTTAAAGACAGTACCAACCACTTTTGAGACCCAGCTACAACACTAAAGCTGAAGCTGAAATCAAATCTTGGAAGAAGCCTCCATTTAAGCACAGAGACTTGTCTAGCTTGGGTGGATGTTTTTTCTCCAGATGATGAGCGTGCCAGCGTTTCGTACTGAACAGGGGCTGCTCTGGGAGTTCTGCGTTTGGATGTAACTCCTTGAGGAAACCCTATTACCAGTCAGACTGTAGCAACCACTGCGTGACTGGCATCTGGATGCAGTAGTTTTCTGCAAGGCAGCCTTTGCAAGCAGTGCCAGTTATTCGCTGGCTGAACCCTGGGGCTATTACCTCAGGATGTCTGCCTCCCTCTCAGGTGACTTATTGCCTCAGCTGCTGAACTTCAACTGCTACCCTGGCTCCTCTGGTGTATGCTCCAGGCAAACCATGCACATCCTGGCCTCACCCACCTCGAATCAGCTGCTCTAGGATCCTGTAGCATCTTTGAAGCTAATGGGACTAGTTGGTTTTGCACGTATGGTTGTAAAGAGTCCATCAGCTTTGTTGGCAAAGTGTAGAGAGTCAGGGGTTTATGTGCTGTCTCACCTATGTGCCACTGCTGAACAAGAGGATGGGAACTGCATGTTTGGCTGCAGAGTTGTTTGCTTTGTGGTTGGATAACATGCTCCTTAAATGATTTTTAAGGGGTTTACTACCCATCTGAACACTCTGAGGCTTTGCTGCCCTTAGAGGGAACAGTCTCTTAAGGGAGTTGTGTTTCAAGGGTTTTAGGATGAATAAAGCTGCTTTAGTGTGTTAAATCCTCAGTCTGACCCAGTTTTCAGAGGTACAAAACAAGATTACAAAAGAGAAACATCCTGCCTCTTCTGTGTGAAGACTTCAGCTCTATATCTTGCTGAAATTGTGTCTCCAGACCTCCTTGGCCAGCAGAACCAGAGGTTGTAAGGATATGGCTCTGACTTACTTTGACACTCCGCAGAAACTGATAACAGGGCTTGTGTGCTGCATATAATTGCTGAACCAATCCCAAACATTCCTGTGCCATTCAGGGTTACTTCCACAGCGCAGAAGCTCTTGGATCTTCATGGACTTCTGTGTTTGTACATCAGGAAAGGGGGAGACCCCAGTGAGCAAAGCAGTCTACAAAGCCTCTGTGCGGCTTCCCACTTCTATCCCTTTTGTTCCTTACCTGAAGCCAAGGCTCATTGTTTCTTAAGTCTGCACAGAGGCATCCTAATGCTGAGGGTATCAGCAAATGTATACATTGGTTCTTTCTTCTGTCACTGAGGAATGTGGAGTCCTTTGTGTCATTCCTTCCTCCCCCTTTTCTCTTGCAGATAGCCATGGGGAAAATGAGGGGGTTGTAATTTACTATGCTGTTAAGATTTGTGTCTGTAGCGGAGTTCAGTGTCTATCTTTTGTCATCTGCCTCATCAGGTGGAAGGTGCACGGTCTAAATGTGAGAGGTGTCTTTGCAGCCACCAGACCAGCGAAAGGTTTCCCAATGGGAGTAGGGAGTCAAAATAATCCCCAATCAGGGATTTCAGCCTTGTTGTACATGCTGCTGGCAGCAGTTGCTCACTTACCAGTGTCTTGCCTCAGTTAGGTCTCAGCGGCTTGGCTATAGGAGAGGTGTGTGTGCTTGGATTACAGGTGGACAGCAGTCTTTTTCTCCTGCGCTTTGTGAGATGTGCCTGTAGCTTCAAGGAGCGCATGTGTAGCTTGAGGCATGAAGAGCTACGGTGTGCTTATAGCCAACCACTTCTGGAGATGGCAATTTGAGCACTGCATGCTCTGGAGGTTGGTTAGTGCTCTAACTTCCTACTCTCGGGAGCAGTCTGTGCCAAGGGGACATATGTGAAGTGTGCACTTTTCCTCACATGGCTGCTTTTCTACTTCTCCCTAAAGAGAGACTCTGATGACGAAGACAGTGAAGGAGAAGATGCTAGTGTCACCCAGGGAGATCTGGAAGCATTGATTTCTGGCCGCTACCCTGTGAAGTCATCAGAGGAGACCACTGGAAGCTCTTCCATGATGGCCCAGCCTGCCAGCAAGTGGGTTTGTGCCCAGTCCTCCAACAGCAAAAAGGAGAATCACAACCAATGCATCACAGAGAAGCTGGAAGTGCTGGCAAAGGCCTACTCTGTCCAGGGAGACAAGTGGAGAGCTCTGGGCTACTCCAAAGCCATCAATGCACTCAAGAGCTACCACAAACCAGTGACCTCCTACCAGGTAAAGCACCTTTCCCAGGTGGTGGAACAGGGAGATAGACCCAGTATCTTAGCACTGTTATAAGCCAGATCCCTTCTTCTTTCTGTACATGGAATAGCTTATCTTCAGGCCTTGGGAATTCCTTCCTGTGTGGTCCCTTTGATCAAGTTACGTAGCAAGTGTGAGCTGGAATTCATTGACCTCCTGCAATATTTTCAGAACAGCAGAAAAGTGGAGTCTGAGCCTTTAAGGGCCAAATCTGAGCTCTCGTGAGATGAGCAGGGACATTTTCACCTTCCTCTTAAGTATTGGCAGCCTGGCCACCATTCAAGGTAATATATAAAATTAACTGGATCTGAGCCTTATTGACTATGACAGCCCAGCCATTCAGTGTGTTAGTTTTCACTCCTGTTCTGCACAGTTGTCCTTTTCCACTTGACATTGAGTCCATGTAGCCTATGTAAGCCTGGCTAGAGAGGACACCATCAGGCAAAACTAGTCCTGCCACTTACTAGTCACTCATCAAACGGCTAGCCAGGCTCTGAGTGGGTAGCAGCTCCCCTCCTTGTCTGTGATCTTCACTTTTCCAATAGCAGCTCTGGTTTCTTGCTAGGAAGCCTGTAAAATCCCTGGGATTGGAAAGCGGATGGCAGAGAAGATCCTGGAGATCTTGGAGAGTGGGCATCTGCGCAAGCTGGATCACATCAATGAGAGTGTGCCTGTCCTGGAATTGTTTACCAACATCTGGGGAGCAGGGGTCAAGACAGCTCAGATGTGGTACCAGCAGGTAAGTTTAGTGCCTCATACAAGACGTTCTCAGACTACTGTTTGGAGACTACTGCTGAGTGTAGGAGAATTACTTTCACAGATAGTTTCCAATTGCCACTATCCACAGATGAGATTTGAATCTAGTTTTATGGGAGGAGCTATGAGACTGGGTCCCGCTGTGGGTATGTTTGGGGAGATGGAGTGCACCCGGCTGAGACTTGAATTTGGGTGGGGTTAGACGACAAAGATGTGGGATAGAAGGAGTGGGTGACACTCTGCCTCTTCTTTTAGCATCACTTCTTGGAGCTCGTTTCATACTGCACGTGGCAACGACACTGCTAAGAGCCAGGCTTGAACCAGAACATCTTGGCCATAAAAGCTCCTCATCCAGTTACTGGCCTGTTGGCCCAGCTGGCTCCTGTAGCAGTCAGAGCAGCCGTCCACCTTGTCTGGAAGTTGTAAAAATGAGGTTGAAGTAAATATGCTAACAAGAGCAACCCAGCCCCCTGGATGAGTTCCTTCCAGTTTGTCTCCTGAGCACAGAGCTAATGAAGCCTGACTTCCTGTAGTGTTTGGCTTGTGACTGGATTCTTCACTGTCCTAAAAATATGGTTGTGTTCATGCAGTTGGCTTTCCCTCACTAGGATGTTTTGGGTGTTTCTTTGCCTGTGTTACTTGTTTGCCTTCAAGCTGTAGGAACATAGAGCCTTAAGAACAGTAAACTTCCATCAGGTTTAGTTAAGATTGAAATTCATTGTGGGGTGGAGATGAGAGGTGTGTGTGGGTAGTGGGTAGTTTATTCCTTTTAGGAACCAGGCCCTAAGTGACCTCTACATGTGATCTTAGAAGCCATGACTGGCCTGGACTTGAGACAGGTTAAATACAATCTCCCCAGGTCTTGGCTGAAAGTATTTGAAGAGCAAAGTCTCAGTAGGTGTGTGAATATCATTGCATGGTCTGCGCTAGGGTTTCCGGACGCTGGATGATATCCGCACCAAGGCAACTCTCACCAGCCAGCAAGCTGTGGGGCTGAAGCACTACATGGATTTCCTGGAGCGCATGCCTCGGGAGGAAGCTGCAGAGATAGAACAGACCGTGAGTAGCTCAACCCTGAGTCCTCAGAGTAGAGTAACTACTGGGACCTGACAGGAGGGTGCATGCAATGGAAATGTCCCCTGATGTTACAGCTGAGTTCTTCAGCCTCTCCTCTGAGCAAGGGCCAGTGCTTGGAAGACTATTTTTGGGTGTGGGCACACAAGGCACCTACTTTGCCCCATAGGAAGGCTGGCAAGGACAAGGATGTGTCACAGGTGTCAGTTCTGTACATGAGTGTGGCATGGTGAGATCAGCAGATTCCCAGCTTCTCTTCCCTGCCTCTCACCTCCTCTGAGATGTCTGCTTTCAGCCGAGGCCCCTGAGCTGTCCTCCTGGTGCTGCTTCTCCAAAGGAAGCTGCAGGCACCCTGTGATCTTGTTGTCAGTGGGCAGACAGAGTGTGGATATTCTTGCTGGAAGTGAAGAGGATCCAGCTTGCAGGCAGGTGCTGCTTGCTCTACTGCCCCATGGCCCTCAGGCTTATGGGGTGCTAAGCCAGTGTACCCTAATGTGAGCAGAGAGCTTGAGGGACACACCATCATTGCTACTCCTGTGCTCTCTGGTCACCATGGAAGCGGCAGCCAGCGTGACCCTGTCACTCGGCCACAGGGCCTGGCCACGAAGAATACAATCCTGCCAAGCTCCTGCTGGGGTGTCAGTCCCGTGTGCTGGATTAGCCATTTTGGTGGTGAGTGGTCCCTTTCCCAGGAAGGCTGGGTTGAAGAACTGGCTCTTGGGGGTGGGTCTATTGTTATCTTGATGGGATTACTGCACTCCTCGCCATACACAGGAACACACCTCTGATCCAGGCCCAGGAGAGAGAATGAGGGATTAGTCACTGTCTCTGCTGCCTGTCACAGTGAGATCTGAGGAGCTTTTAGGCTCCCGGGTGGGGCTGGGAGTTTTCTAGAAATCTTCATTTAAAGCCAGAAGGGGGGCAAGGACACCAGAGGAGGGCTTGCTCCGCATGAGAAAGGCTTGTGGCTTCTTGGAGCACCTCTGGGGCAAAGGTTAATGGGTTTATCTCTTGCTAATGAAGGATGATCCCCAAGAGTGACAAGGGGCTGTGGGCATGGACACTGCCTTCCTGAACCCCAGCCTATGTGATGGCCTCGTTACTGGGAATTGCTGAGCCCCTAATTATTTGCTGCCAGCAGGGTGATTGGCACAATCAGACCAAGAATACTCCTGTCCAAGGACTTGGGAGCCTTTCTTAAGCATTTAATGAATGAAGCCATCAGAATTAGCACTGTCTGCACAAAACAGGAGCTGGGGTCCAGCCTGGGTGTGGCTGCATTAGAGAAGGTTCTGACTGTATGTGTCTAGTTGCTGGCAGCAGCATGTTGGCATCTGCTTGGTCTGCTGGGACTTCTGTGGGTTTTCGGGTCAGGAAGCCCAGCTCTCCTGCAGAGGCAGAGCTCCTGGCAGCAGTATGCACCAGGGGGCACTTGCAGATTTTCTGCAGTCACAGATCCCTGATCCTTTCCCCTGCTGGGAAGACTCCATGAGCCTGTCTCTGCTCCTAAACAGGACCTGTGACCATGCCGTATTGAACTGATTCTCTTTGTGGGCAGAGCTGTTGAGCTTTGCCCTCCTGGCCTACAGGAGAGCTTCTCTCCTGCTATCTCAGAAGTCGAACATTCTGCCATACACTGCCTCCTCAGCATTGCTGCATCTTCCTGCTTGTCCCAGCCCAGCTCCAGCCCAATGCTGCAAGAGCTGATGCCTGATGGCAGCATTATGGTAGATTATTGTATTGTGTGCTAGTGTGCTGGGCTACTTGCAGGCCTGAGTGGAGGCCGTGCTGGCTCAGGTGGCTCCTGACAGCAGTGTGGCCTCCTTGGTGGGGCAGTTTGTCATGCTTGCCAAGTGTCTGCTCTGTATGGAGACCCTGGAGATGCAGGACAGGCTGCAAGGCAGGCACAAGCTCCTTTTCTGTCTTGATGGAAAGGGCATAAAGAGACTGGTCTCTGATTCCTCAACCCTCTTTCTCTTCTTGGAGGTCAGAAAAGCTGCCCTGGCCCTGAACCCTGGGCTCGTGTGTGTGGCATGTGGCTCATATCGTCGGGGGAAACCCACCTGTGGAGATGTGGATGTGCTGGTCACTCACCCAGACGGACAGTCTCACCATGGGGTGTTCAGCAAGCTGCTTGACAGCCTCCACAGGAGCGGTAAGAGGGCTGTGGGCAGGCATGTTGGTTGTTGGCTGCTGAACCCAAAAATGGGGAGAAACGCAGGGCTAGACTGGGGGGACCCCCAGGCTGGGAGTTCCTCAAGCTCAGCCCCATCCCTGCAGGGACGTGGAGCTGGCCGGGGCAGGAAGGGAGCAGCGAAGAAGTAGCACGAGCTGTGATGGAGCCTGGCCAGGTATGGGACAGCGAGATGGTCCCTGTGGGGCTGGGGGAACCTCGTGGCTTTGACCCCAAAGCAGGCTCAGCCAGGGATGCCCATCTGTAAGACCCTTCCTCCTTCCCTTCTAGGTGCAGAAGAGCCTGGGAAGGTGCTGGTTTGGTGTCCTCCTTCCCCAATAAAGGATATTTTGCACCTCTGGCTCTCTGTGCTGGGGATGGAGGGGTTGGGGTGGGGGGGACACGTGAAAAATCCTCCATCCTGCCTCCTCTCCGGGGCTGCCAGCAGCCCTGTGCCCGCTGCCTCCTTCCTTTGGGGCTGGGGGGCCGCTGGCAGCCCCCCCCTCCCCACCCTCCAGCCCAGGGTACCAAGGGTGGCTTCTGAATAGGAGACAAAGGGGGATTAGGGAGCAGCAGGGAGATGATTATAACCCATTGACCTGGCCTTGGTCTGGAGGCAGCAGGTATTTGTGGAGGGTCCGGT
>JAVSBS010017865.1:0-13891 GCA_033124195.1 Coracias cyanogaster
TACTGTCTGGTTGTGAGATTCATCCATATGTCAACTTTAATTCAGGGCCTACTGCTCAGGCCCTAGCACTCCACCTTATCAATGTTCAACAGAAATGGTCCCAACACCACTTGTGACCAGCGACCAGCTGGATTTAACTCCATTGACCACCACTCTTTGGTGTTCACCATCCAGCCAGTGTTTGATCCAGCAGATAATAGGCTCATCCAGGCCATGAGCAGCCAGTTTTTCCATAAGAATTCTATGGGGAATAGGTATTACCAGGTGATTTGTTCCTGTTTCCAGAACCGTGCTCATTTCCAAGACTCCTGGTAGTGCCATTCCAGAAGGCGAGGAATCCCAACACTGGCCTTTGTGCCACATCCATCCAAACCTCTTCATGCCATTTCCAGATGTCAGCTCTGGCCCAGGGAGGGAAGTACAATACAGCAGCTTTGGGATAGCCTGAAATTCAGGAAAAAGTTATCTCAAGTCCAGCTTCTCACTACAGTATCACCAGGTCCAAAAAAAAAATTACTTAGCATATTTCTGTGCTTCCTTTCCTGAAACAGGTAGAAGATACTTCTTTACCTCACCAAGGTACCTCCCCCAAAAGGCAGGAAGCTACATGTTTTCTACTAGATGGATCATTCGAATTTTCTGGGAATGGAGGCTTAGAGTTAACTTGATTTCAGGGTAGAGTTGCCTAATAGTACACAAAACACGTAGTTTGTTTTTGTTTTTTTTTTAAATCCAAAATGGTATGTGAAAAAGAGATTGGCAATACATTGCAGTGAAGTCTTCAATCTCTCACTTTCAGCAGGAGAAAACTCTGTAACGGGTATTTACTACCTAAATTTCAATTAATTAAGTGTAGCCATTAAAAGAAACTAAACCTAGTGTTTCAGAAAGGACAACTACTCTTCATTTTCTAATTGTGCTAAAAGCAAAGAAAAAAGGGAATATAGGGTTTTCAAAAGCTCTTGTGAGATCAGAGCAAGATTCAGGTCGGAGAGGGTCTCAGGAAGTCCCTGTCCAACCTCCTACTCAGGGCACGGTCATCTCTGAGTTTTGAATGGATTGTTCAGGGATTAACCTAGCTGGGTGTCGAACACCTCCAAAGGTGGAGATGGCACCTAGCTCAGTCCTCTCAATTTCATTTTGTCTCTGCTGTCTCTGATCCTTCCATCATGCATAACTAAGAAGATCATGGCTCCACCTTACCTCCTTATAGGCCCTGGGGGGGGGTTGCTACTGCATTCGCCCCACACTGATACACATGTACTACTCCTTCAGCCTCTTCCAGCCCTGATCAGTTCCAGGGCGCTCTGCTGAGCTTGCTCAAGTCTTTCCTACACGAGGGCCCCAAACCTGGCCGCTGGTACCCTAGATATGGTCTAGCAAGTGATGAGTAGGGAAGTTAAAAACAAACAAACAAAACCCAGGAAGCTTTTCTTTCAGCCTTCTCCAGCAAGGGAGGCTGAGATTCCCCAAGCATTGAGGCAAGGAACACTCAAATCGTACAGGATTTTGTCTGCATCTATATATCTAGTTCCCCTGATCTTTCCTTGAAGACCCCAGCTTGAAATGACCCCTACTGTAAAACCTCGGGACTCTCATTTAACTGCTCCGCAGCCCCTCAGGCGTGGCCGGCACCAGACGCCTCCCTGTGCAGCGGGCAGAAGGCCTTCAAAAACGTCCCGCCGCCCTCTTTGCGCGGATCCTTATCCCAAAAAAGAGGGATGGGGTGGGGCGGGCGGGAGCGGCCTCCCCGAGCCTCGCCCTCCGCGGGGCCTGGCGAGGCAGAAGCCGCGGGGCCGCCCATGGGGCGGTGGCGGTGAGGGCGGGCCGGCACCCGGAAGAGGAGCCGCCGCCGCCCGCCTGACTTCCCCGGTAGGCAGGCAGGCAGGGAGGGTGGCAGGCAGAGAAGCAGGCAGGCGGGCGCCATGCTGCAGTTCTTGGTAAGGCTCTGAGGGGCGGTGGCGCCGCCATTTCGCGGCGGGGCGGAGCGAGGCGGGAGGGGGCGGTGGCGGCGGGGCCGCGGCCGCTCCTCGGCGAGGGGAGGAGGGCGGATGTGTGCGGTCACCACCCGCGCCCCGCTCCGGCGAGGCCCGGCGGGAGGGCGGGCGGCTTCCCCCCGCCCCTGCCCCGTTCGCCTGCCCGGGGGCTGGCGGCGGCTCACCGCCCCGCGGCCTGACTCGCCGCCGGAGCCGTGAGGCCGCTTCAGTGGGGCGGCTGCGCCCATATTGGGCCCTCCGGCAGCGCAGCATCCCTGTGCGGGCGGCTCCGGGCTGGCTCCTTCAAACCCGCCCCGACCGTTTGAGTCACCTCGCCCCGCGGGACGCTGCCTTAAAACTGCTCTGACCATGAAGTCTCTGCCTTCTTTCGTGTCCAAGTCGTGCCCTTAATTTGCCTTCGAGGTTCAGCAGATTTTGCTTGCTCACGGCGATGCCCACTCCTCCGATGCTCAGATTTCTTTGTATTACCATATGTACCTCCCTCCTTTTTTGAGAGCAGGGTTTTTCAGCCCTTGCCATTTTATGCACCCCTAACCATTTGCCACTACAGATGCGCCTTCTATATCTAGAAGTTAAGGCAAGGGATCGTGTTTCATTACTGCCTTTCCTTAAATCCCCTTAAGAACAGCTGAGTTAATAGACTGAGTGTTTTTGTATTTTTCTTATTTTGACATCCCAATCTGTCCTTGCCTTATGTTCCCCTAAACTCTTCTGTGTTTCTGATGTTAGATGCCTGGCTATTCTTCATTAAATACTTGATCGATGCTGGTATTTTTACTGCCAAGTGTGGAAATACGTTGTCTGACCAAAAGATGCTGGTGTCTGCTGTAGCAAAGCATAGAAATAACCTCCCGTGTTTCAATCTAGTGGTGTGAGAGGCTCTCTGGGGTTTTAGTTGTGTTTGGATATGTCCTTACTGGGACATGTTTCATGCCAAGTGTTGATACAGAGCAACAGGAGATGGCCTGTTGTAAGCTGGGAGAGTCTTGCATGTTTCCATGAAATGAATAAGGGCTATTTCTTATCTCAGCTTCACAATAACAGGTATAAAAGTCTCAGTCATTTCTGTAGCTGTTTATAGTGTCTCTCCACTCCCATGAAAACACTCGGTTCAGGGTAAATAGGCTTAGCCACTCTTACAGTTTCTGTGTTTATCAACTCTACTGCTTGCTGCTAATGTTTTTTTCTTGTTGCTAGATAAAAACTTCTTATTAATTATGACTTCTTAATTCTGGGTTTCTTTCCTCTTTGGGTGTAGATTGGGTGTTTGACTCATGCTGTCCCTTGTTAGGGCTGTAGTAGGGAGATAAAGGGATAATCTCACAAACCTTACATTTTTGCTCTCCAGAGTTAAGCATTAAATAAGCATTTGGTTAAAATGCAACTGGAAATGCTGGGCAGAAAATAGAAGACCCTGAACTCCCATCAGCCGTATTGTCCTTAGTCAACATGCACATTTTAATGAATACACATAATTGAAGTCTAAATATTTCCCTTAGCTTGAATAGCTAACTGTCAAAGTAAATGTAGCTGGGTGGATTGCTCTTGAGTACTAGACTTTTCATTAAAGGAGTACACTGAAGGGGACTGTTGATCTCAGTACTATCTGTACTGGGTAATGTTTATCACACAGCAGAATATGATAGTTATCCTGTCTTTGAAAATGTTCTAGAGTGAAAGCCTAGAAAACTGCTAATAAACAAAGACCTAGATTGTATTTTCAGATGCGTTCTCAGGCAATGCTGAAGGTACAGTAAATTATCTGTGGCTAAAATGATGTTCTGCATTATGAGGAATCACAAGTATGGTTCACATCAGTGCAATATTTGTTAATATCTCCCAGATATAATTGAAACTACAGGAACAAATGATAACCAGTGCAGTATATACAAAAAGAACTCTACTTTTTCTTAAATTGTTGGAGCTAAGCTGCTTAAAAAGTAATAATAAACAATAAGACCAAAAATCTCTCTAAGAAAATACTGAAATAGCTTGTAGTAATCATTCATTTAGCAATTTTCAACCAATTTTAGTTTTCTCTAGCTAGCTTTTTACTAATGATGGAGAGTCCCAGTCACTGAAAAGATGAGCTCTACTATATCATGCTTTGGGCATGGAAAAGATGTCTAGTCTGTATGTGATGGCAAAGTTGTTATTGTGGACAGTGGTTTTATTTTTCTTAAAATAGTCTTATTTTAACAGCAGTGACCATAAGCTATAACAATTTTCTTGAATTGGCCACAGCTGTCATATAGAGTGATTTATCTACTGATAATGAATGAAGGCACAGTATTAGTAGTGTCTTCTTACAAAACAGTCAAATAAACTTTCATAGTATAGAGTGCGCTTATTATGAAATGTAACAAGAAAAATAAAATCTAGGATATTGGAGAGTTGCTGCATGAAAATCACAGAATCATAGAATGGTCTGGGTTGCAAGGGACCTTAAAGACCATCTAGTTCAACCCTCCCTGCTGCATCCATAACTTTTCTGGGCAACTTGTTCCAGTGCCTTACCACCCTCACAGTAAAGAGTTTTTTCCTAATCTCTCATCACCTGTCTTTGAAGAGAGGACTTCAAGAAGGCTGGGGAGGGACTTTTTGCAAAGGCCTCTAGTGATAGGACAAGGGGTAACGAGTTCAGACTGGAAGAGTGTACATTTAAATTGGAAATTAGATGGAAATTTTTCACTCTGAAGGTAGTGGGACACTGGAACAGGTTGCCCAGAGTTGTGGATGCTTCATCTCTGAAGGTGTTCAAGGCCAGGTTGGATGGGGCCTTGAGCAACCTTGTCTAGTGGGAGATATCCCTGCTGTGGCAGGAGGGTCAGAACTAGATGATCTTTGAGGTCCCTTCCAACCCAAACCATTCTGTGATTCTGTGAGTTTCTTTCACTCCAGAAGTATTGTTACACTTGAGGATTTTCATCAACTGGCAAACAGGGTCTTGGCCAGGAACCTGCTTCTGTTTTGCTCTCACTTTCCTTCCAGGGTGCATCTTTTCCGATACCCTTTAGCAACTACAAATTTGCACAGTTGTCAAAGGAGGTCATGCACCGATGGTGCATTGCTGCCTTAGAGGAGCCCCTACATCAGAGTGGGTTTGGCTGAAAACTAATCTTTTGTGGTTGTAGGCGCTTGGTAGGTGCACAGTTGTTTATTGTTGCAGAAGAGAAGTAGCAGGCTTACGGAAGTTAAGCTGATGGAGGAGCTCTGATTTGAAACTTCTTAAGGTGATACTGGGAATTTGTGGAATCAGATCCTCTGTTCCAACTTCCAAGTGTGTGAATTTTTTTTTTTAATGAGTATTACTGTGTTGTGTCATTGTCCCTGTGTGTCCCTCTCCAGCACTGAAGCATCATTTTAGTGGGGTATTGCTTTAGGCTTTCCAGGCATTGACCAAGAGCTCTGTGATATATAGGTCCCTGATGTTATCGCTCCCATTTTATAGGGGTTGCTACCTTTGTGAGTATGCAAAGAATTTTACAAAGATGGTCATAGCCTGATTAAAATAGTCTTGGAGATGTGTATTGGAAAACAACTGTGCTGTATTTTAGAAATGATAGTAAGGTTTTTCTCATGAGGAAGATGACTAAAATTGCACCTCTCTGGAAGAAAGGTAGGAGTATTAAGGAGAATTAATTAGGAGTGGAATTTAAACACTTTAATCTTCACATGACTTGCAGTATTCCTGGTTTTGAATTTTAACCAATATGCTTTTGGTGCAAGGATGTTAACTATTCTTTTCTCCCTTTCTTCCTTTTTAGCTTGGTTTTACTCTTGGCAATGTGGTTGGAATGTATCTGGCTCAGAACTATGATGTGAGTATCCTTATATCCTCAGTTAAACCTATTCTGAACTGAAAATACACAGCTGTTTTCCCTCAGTCAGAACTGAGTCAGTCTTTATTTTGATGATTTATTTAAACAGAATGCAGATTCTACTGCCTTTAGTTACAGATGGACTCAAATGTAAATGGAGCAAAAACATCTACCTCTGACATCTTCTATGTGATAGGGTGATGCTCAGAGCCTTAACTGGTCTTGGAGTCCTAGAGCACAGGTATGGTAAACAGGCATCTACATAGATAGAGACAGGAACAACTGAAAAGGTTTAGCAGCTGCTCATGGATTGTGCTGGCTCTAAAATATTGATTTCCTGACTCAGTCTTGTCTGCTTACGGTGTTTTCCACTCAGTACACCTGTTGTTACTTTAAAGTACTTCAGAGCATCTGAAATGTCTGTCTTCTGTACTAATAATGAAAATAAGTTTTGCTAGCTTTTTTTGAAAATTCAGCACCTGCTCCTGCTAAAGTGCCCTGCAGTCTTTCTTTCCTTTCTCACAGTGAGAAAAGAAAGTGAACTTTTTTCCTCAGTTCTCACAGTGAACAGAGATCTTTCACCGTGAGAGTTAGAGCAGAAGATTTAGAGCCAAGTCTTCAATACAGGCTTTTAATTTCTGCAGAATCAGTAGAATCTCTAGTAAGAGCAGTGCCACTTAGCTATTTAAAGGCTAGAGGAGTTAATGAAACTTAAGATAATTTTTTTAAATTTTCTTACGCAATCTAAAAAAAAAGCTGTTGGGGCTCAAATCTCTGACATTCATGTTTTGCTTTCATCTTGTCTTCAGTATTATATGTCATCTTGCTTTCAGAATTCTTATTTTTTGCTCCTTACTCATGCACAAACTTCTGTGATGCTTTCTGTCCAGTCACTCCGGTAAGAGTACTAATAAAAGGCTGGTTTTTTTCTTTCCAATGTATGTTTTAGAGTGTTATGTTCTTATGACTACATTTTCATATTTGGGTGTATCAGTACATATGGTAAGCATGGTACGGTGCTTTTCTGGCAGCACTAATAAAGTATTGCCACAAGAGGGAGACACACTTCTGATTTGGAGGAAATGGTACCTGGGAATGTAACGCTGACTTGCAAGATGAAGATGGTAATTTTATTGCTAGTATCAAAGATAATTTGTTTTAGATGACTTAAGATAAACTTGTCGTAATGTGCATACAGCTGCAGAATTAGGACCTCATGTGGTTAGTTATAAGCACACGGAGGTTTCTTAAGACAGCAGTGGAGTTATTTTGGTTTAGCTTAAATGTCAGGCATGTTACAGGCTGGGCTCTTAATTTCATTTGCTCAAACAGCTTATATTTGACAGGGAAGATGAACAAGAAACTTACAATATTATCTGTACTATCAGTCTCAAACCATCTAATGAGAGAACTGCAGTCAGTTTGGATTAACTTCTGCTCTGTGGTCAGATCACGTAGGAAGTAAAAGCCCATTATTTTTTTCACAACTACTTTGCTTTACTTTCATTTTAATCAGTTAGATTGTAAATACCTATGTTGTCAATTCCCAGTTTTAGAGTCATAAGATAATCTATTCCTTGCCCTTGAAAGTTGCTGCTTTTTTTTTAAGTTGTCAAAATTTACTGTTGGATTACTTTATCAAAATGCTTTTATTTGCAAGAGAAAGCTAAAGTTTTGAAGTTCACAAGCAGTAAATTGAATTTTCATTCAGGTGTGAAGCTGCAAAAGGTTGCCAATTTACAGTGCAATAGAATTCCCCAGGGGGGATTTTGGTTCCCACAAGCTGGACCAGGAGAAGTATTTCTTAAATTTCTTGAGAACATAATTGCTGCTCTTGAACATCTATTTTCTCTTGGTTTGCAACAGTATAGCACAATCTAATTTACCTTCCAAAAGTCATTATTAAAGGCTGTGCATCAGTGTTTAAATCAACTTATTCTTGTTGGTTTGTCCTCTTTCAGTGAGGAAGCCAAACTGATCTTACTAAATTTCCTGTGAAGTGATATTTTTCCTCCCTTCTGTTCCCATCACCACTGGCTGACTTAGTCCTAACAATCTAAAACGTTTCCTGAAGCTTCATATGAGGTGCTTTTGTCTGCTCTTCGCTTAGTGTTGCTTTGTTTTTCGCCTTTGTGCAAAGTAACTGATCTTGGAAGCAAGTATCTTTTTGGAAAACAGTTTAAACGTAATAGAATTTCTTGCGGTGTTTATGGTATTGTCTTTCCTGCTGAGGCTTATGTATCTCAGGATTTTCTGTTAATTTGTATGGTTTTTGTTTGCTTTTTGGTTTTGTCTTTAAAGATTCCTAACATTGCAAAGAAACTTGAAGATTTTAAGAAGGATGTGGAAGCTAAGAAGAAACCTCCCAGTGACAAGTCCTAAGAATGCAGAGTTACCCAGGTCACCTCTGCGCATGCATCAAAGATGCAATTTACCTTCCAGGCAACAAAGATCAAGTAGAGGGTTGGCATGGGAGGTTCCTCCACTTTTAGTCTCCTAGAACTGGAATGTCCTTCTTTTAAAAAAGCAACCATGAGCTTTTCCTGGGACTGATTTTCAAGGGTTTCAGAATTTGGATTTGCAGCTGATACATGACTGGATAAGATCGATTGTGTTTTTTGTTATTGCTTTTCCTAATATTTTGTAACCCATTTTTACCTGACCCAACTGGAGTCCTCTTACTATGTGTCCCTCACACTTTGTAAAACCCTAATTCTCAGAAAACTGCGAAAGAAATTAAAGGCATCAAGAAGTAACTTTCAGGGTTTCTTGTCATTTGTTGTGAGCAGTGGTACTTCATGGTCCTTAAGATCCATGTTCCATTATTGGAGATGGGAAAGTTTATTTGTCAAACTATGTACCTGGGGGGAAGGTGGGAGCTCCTGCCTTTTCCATTATGTTAAGTAATCACTGCCGGCAGTATAGACTTTGCACAAACATGGCTGATGTCAAAAAGTATAAAAGGCCATCAACTTTAACCTACGTTTCCAATTCATTCTTTCCTCTGTTAATTGTCCCTTCCTCTTTTCCCCTCTTCTTGGTTGCTTGAGGATGACTCTGGACTGATGGGGAGGATGGAAAAGAGAAGAGTTATCTTCCATAAGTGGTAGTCGGGGCACGTGGAGGTCAGCAGTTATGTTGTGAATCCAAACCACTCACTTTATGTTCTTAATGGTCCAGTTCGTGTAATTGTTCCAAGTATGCTTTTTTACTGCCTCTTGATGGGGAACAAGGACCAGAGCTCATTATTTCTATCAAACATGTCTGGTATTCCCATTACTTCCTCATTCCTGTGCGTGGTCTTCAGCCCATTGCCTTTGCATTTTATTTGGTTGTCTACCATGTATTTTCTTAGGGTTAGAATAATTTATCAGCTGTCTCCCTTATTGTTTGGTATGCTCCTCTTCATCTATTGCTGCCACTAAAAACACTGGTGTGTGCAAAAATAGAGATTGTATTGTAGTTCTGTCCTCTTCTGTTTAAGTAGAAAGCAAAGTTTGCTTTTAGAAATGATAGTTTTGCACAAATTCTGAAGAAAATATTGCAGTAATTTGAATAGATGTAAGTTTTATTTCAACAATCTATCAACTATTTTTTTTTTTCTGTAAAATAGAATCCTATTAACTCTCTAAGGTGGGTTAAATCACTTAGTCCCCTTGACAGTCTTTTACAGGACATGAAGGACAAAGAGAAGTACCAGAAGGATTCTCCTTGCTTTTATTAACAATGCTTGATGATGGACTGCTACGGACAAGTAGGAGGAACAAGTGCAGAGAATGAACTCCACTCCTTCAGGCTCTTGGTTAAAGCATACTGTGGTAGGTTGACCCTGGCTGGATGCCAGGTGCCCACCAAAGCTATTCTATCACACCCCTTCCTTGACTGGCCAGGGGATAGAAAATACAGCAAAAAGCTCATGAGTTGAGACAAGGACAGGGAGATCACTGGGCAATTACTGTCACAGGCAAAACAGACTTGACTTGGGTAAAAATTAATTTATTACCAATCTAATCAGAGTAGGGTAATGAGAAGCAAAACAAAATCTTAAAAACACCTTCCCCTCAACCCTCACTTCTTCATAGGCTTAACTTTATTCCTGATTTTCTCTACCTCCTCCACAGTGGTTCAGGGGGATGAGGAATAGGGGTTGCAGTTGGTTTGTCACACATTTCAGGGGGAGAACCCCTCACACTCTTCCCCTGCTCCATCATGGGGTCCTTCCTATGGGAGACTCCACAAACTTGTTCAACATGAGTGTACAGTTCTTCACAAACTGCTCCAGTGTGGTTCCATTCCACAGGGTGTTGACCTTCAGGAGCACACTGCTCAGTATGGGTCCACCTGGAAGGGGAGGGTGTTCACAAGTCCTGCTAACAAACCTGTGCCAGCATGGGCCTCTCTCTCCACAGGCTGCAGGTCCTGCCAGCAGCTGGTTCCAGCACAGGCTTCCCAGGGCGTCACAACCTCCTTCAGTCATCCACCTGCTCCAGCATAGGGTCCTCCATGTGCTGCAGGTTGATATCTGCTCCACCGTAAATCTCTGTGGGCTGCAGGAGGACAGAGGAATCTCTGCTCTAGTGCCTGGAGCACCTCCCCACTCTCTCTTTCTTGACCTTGGTGTCTGCAGAGTTTTCTCACGTATTCTCACTGCTCTCTTCATCTGCAATTGCTGTTGTGCAGCAACTGAAATATGTTAGATATCTTAGATGCATTCTCATAGGTGCTACCACTGTTGCTGATGGGCTCAACCTTGGTCAGTGGTGGGTCTGTCTTGGAGCTGGCCAGTATTGACTCTGTCAGACATTAGGGAAGCTTCTAGCAGCTTCTCACATCAACTACCCCTATGGCCCCCTGCTACCAAAAACCTTGCCACACAAACCCAATACACATGCCCAGAATGCTTCACCATTAGTTTTCAGTTAGGATAAAGGTTGTGCCTTCAAAGGGAAGTGTCCTTTTTACCATATTTTCATTCTCATCATGGGAAAACTGTAGAGCACATGAACCATATTCCTTTCAGAAGAGACTAAACCAGAAGATGTGCATTGTTCTCTAATTGATGTATAGTCCATTAGGCAGGTCTAAAGACATTCAGAGGGAAAAATCCCATGTTTTGGGCACTGTTTTTGTCTGTAGACCCAGTGCACTGTGCTGTTTGAGATAAACATAGTATAAAAGCTTTTAAGTACAGGACTCCCCGCATACCGCCTCTTCCCAAAAACCTTTAATTTTGATACATCTGAGTGGACTTCAAACTCGGGAGTTTTCATGGAATCAGCAAAGGCACATTTACAGAATTTCACTTCCTCTTCCAAAGTTTGGTGATAGCAGAGTTATTCCACAATACAGTCCTGCAATTAAGGAAAGTATTATCATCTGCAGATTCTTCTTCTTAAGAAATATAAATACATATATGAGAAATGTTTCACCTGTAATTTCCCATCCTTCCTTTTACCATCTACCCTGAAATGTGTAGCTGACATAAAAACTTTCAGTCTTTGCCAATGAATAAATATTTGGCAAGCTTAAAAGCCAGCTCAGTCAGACAATCCTAGTAGCCGTGCTACCAACTTTCCCTGTAGTAAACACTCAAAAACCTCCACCACTTAACATTAGTTATCAGAACCTTGCAGTAGCAGTATGTGTTGAAGATACCAAGAATGTGCCTGGGGAAGTGACTTCACAGATAAAGTACAGTGAGGTTTAGCTATTACTGAAGTAGTAGTGTACACTCTGGTCTTTGAAGGGGGTTTCTATTTGCTTTCATAGACTTCAGACCAGACTAAAGGAGCGGTCTTTCACACACAAACCTTCCCATAGAGTGAGGCAGCACTGCACAGCTATTCTAATGCTTTTGTGAACGTGATGAAGTTAATTTCTCCCAGCTTCCTTCCCCTCTGCCCCATGCTCTCTTTTTTTCCTATTCTTGAGCAGAGTATTGAAAAATAGTGGCTCTAACCCATTCATATTTCTTTGCCTGTCATATAAAATTATGTTAGTGTTTAAAATTGGATTATTTCTTTCCTCAAACGTGTTTTATATTCTTCTCTTTCTTTACACAGAGATGAGAATGGAAATAGTACTCAAAATCTCTATTTGTTGCCAAACAGGCCTGTGTTACTCTAGAAGTGTAATTTGGAGCTGAAACTTTCAGCTGAGCATTCCAAGCAGATGTTAGGAATTTTTTTTTCCTATCAGACAATGAAGTGAACCAGCTACAGCTGCAGTGCTGTAGAAACAATACATGCTCATTAATTTTAAAGACAGGACTTCTTAAATGTTTCACACTGTTTGCAACACTTTACGTTTTAGCTCAAGCTGACTTTTTTGTCCCTCATAATAAGTTGGAGAGCTGGAGAATATTGTAACACAGTTGTTGTTGACTTTGCAACTACTGTGTAACACATTTTACCTAACTGATTCAGCGTGAGACTAAAGGTTAACCTTATTTTTCAGAGGGCAGAGAGTGCACACAGGTCATGACTGCTTGATGCAGAGCTTGCCGCTGAGAGCTCAGAGGGCTTTGGATACAGTGGTGTCATAGCAGGTCGCAAAGGCTGAATGCGTCTTCAAGATACCTAGAAGCAAGTTTCCCACTTAACATGGGTACTGGGAATTTCTTCACATTCAAAATGGCATTGTTAATATCTGGAATTGCCAGCTAAAATATGCAGTTGTATTCATTTCATGTATTGATTCTTTTGAGACGTGTCTTAGGAGCTAAAGATTCAAGGCAAAAGGGGAAGAAAGGAATGTATGAGCTACTAAAAGACTTCTAAAATATTTACTGTAGATTGAGACTGTTACCTTGTGATGTAAAATGCTGCCCTAAGGCTCTTATAGACCATCTTCAATTGAATACTGTGTGTTGGGTTTGTGTCTGATGGGGTTTTAGTAGCAGGGGAGGGGACTACTGGTGTGGCTCTTGCAAGAAGCCTTAGCTTAGCCTCTGGCTAAGGCTGAGTGAATCAATGCCTCTTTGATAAAGATATTTAAGAGGAGAAAAGTTGTTGGGTGAGTTCTTTTTATTTGGAGAGCTCTTTTGTTTTTCAAGAGTGTGGGACATGGTAGAGACAAACATGTGGAAATCAGGTCAGTTAGGAAGGAGCAGAGGAGGCATACTAAAACAGCCATACCACTTTGGCCCATGTTGAGATGGTAGGCTGAGCCCTTGCATCCCTTAGAGATCAAGTGGAGAAGAATCCTGTTTGCAGCCCATGGAAGACTCCATGCTGGAGCAGCGGACTGATCCCAATGAAGGCTGTGACTCTGAGGGATGCCCTCACTGGAGCAGCCCATCTCTGGAAGGACTGTTACCCACAGAAGGAACCTACACTGGCAGAAGAAGTTTGTGAAGGACTGTCTCCTGTGGGAGGGATGCCTGTTGCTGCATGGGAGGACTATGAGGAGTTTTAATCCTGAGGAGGAAGAAGCAGCAGAAAAAAACATGGAATTGACAGAGACTGACTGCAACACCATTCCCTGTCCCCCTGTGCTGCTGCAGGACGTGGGCCCAGGATGAAGGGGGCGGTGGGAGGAAGGTGTATTTGATATCTAGTTATATTTATCACTGTCCTACTTTGGTTCAATTGGTGAATTGATGATGGTTTTGTTGAAATTAAATTGATTTTTTTTCCCCAGGTCAAGTCTGTCTTTTGCCTGAGATTATAATTGTTCAGTGAGCCCTCCCTGTCTTTTGTTTCCACTCTTGAGCCTCTTGTTGTGTTCACTCCTCCCCATTCCACTGAAAGGCGATAAGAGTGAGTGAGCAGCTGCGTGGTTCCTTTGTTGCCAGCTGGGTGGGCCTAAACCACAACATACAGTAAAGGGTTAATACTGAAAATGTACAAAATGCCAAACTAAGCTAATTATTAGTTTTCTGGGGACCAGACTTCAAATAAAGATGAAGTGCTGGGGCCTGACCTGTGGGCCCTGAGTTGGAGTTGACCTGTGGATGAGTCACAACCTACCAGAATGTTTTGTTTTTCCTATTGGTTTCATGTTCCAGAGGCAGAACCTGGCCCACCTGTGTCTCTGTGGCTCTGCCCTCACCCAGGTGGTCATGGTTGGGGT
>JAVSBS010017866.1:0-11919 GCA_033124195.1 Coracias cyanogaster
TTGAGGGTTCAATTTTTAAATTTCTGTGAAATTCTTTTAGTAGACAGTCCAACATGAGAACTGGGCATCTTCTGATGGTGCATGAGTGTGTCTGCAGTCCAGAAAGTGAAAAGTATCTGTATGAAATTTCCATGAAGAAACTCTCTTCTTTCTTCTGTGTCCAGTAACTAATCTTTACATTTTAATGACCTACAATATCTTTTACTGCTTTCACTGCTCTCTACTTAGTAACAAGAGTTAAGGTGTGTGTGATATCACAAGATCTGTTTACAAGTAGAATCTTTAGCTTTTAAACTGTGATTAACTTCTCTAAATCCATTTATGCAGTTTAACAGGTTTTTAAACCATTTCATTTCACTGGAAATATTTCAAAGATGACAAGCATCACTTCACAGATCTGGGGATATGATTGGGTTTCCAATCTCTATGACCCTGCATGATCTGGATTGTCCATCATAAAAATAATGCAAATTATGCTTGTTTGCCTTTTTTTTTTTTTTTCAATAGTTAATGGTTTAAAAAGTATTAGTTGAAAAGACAGGAATATGTTGTTCTGCAACAGTACCTGGCTCCAAGTGTAGCTTCTCCATTTTCTGTTCGGGAAAATAAACACAGAACGAGGATTTTAAAAACTGTATTTTATAACGTAGAATAATAGCAACCCCCCCACCCCGTCCAATCCCAAGACTGAAATCTACACAAATTCACTATTTAGCACTTGTTTTTAACCACTCAATGTAACTGAGTATTTTACATATGTAATTTTTCTGGCACAGTAAAGCCAAATTAAAATATCAGCCACAATTGCTTTCTTGTGTCTAACCTGGAATGTTAGAGAGACCAATAAAGTATCTTTGTGCAGCACATTAACTGCAGAGGAAAAAAAGCCCCAGCTACTACTTGATATAATAAACAGTAGAAAAAGGAAATCAACAGCACAAGACCATTTTTATTTGCCACAAAATTGGAGAAATTCTTGATAGCTAACTGAAAAGTAGGGAAAAACCACAGAGCATTCTTATTTGACAGACTGTATTCAAAGCAAGATAATGTATGTCTTGGGTTCTGTTACTATTTTATATTATGGTCATGTTTTCTTTTTTGTAGTATGAGCACAGAGTGAATACTGATAATAACAATCTGAAATAAAGCCATATTTTCAATTTACCTTCATTTCAATTAAATCAGAAGAAGAGGCATCTAAATTGTTTTCAATTTCATCATAATCTTCCTAAAAGAGTAAAAAAGGAATTATAGCATTTCTTACAAAAAGTAACATTACCTGACGGATAAATACTGTGTTCTATTTTCCCTCGCAATAATATAAGAAAGATTTCCCAGTATTTGACAGGTCCCAATTGCTACTTCAGATTGTGACCCAGGAATGAGGAGCAACATCTAAATATTCTTGATTATTAAATATTTTTCTTCAGTTACCTTTAATTTTAATATGACACTATTTCAAAGTTAGCCTTACTTAGAGAGTAAATGTATTTCGCATTTCTGTGGTTACTGTACATAACATGCTTTTCCATCTTCCAACTTTTTGAATTCCTTCATTTCCAACTGAAAAAAAGAAGCTAGAAATGAAGCTGACCAAAGCTCACCAGTTACATGATTCACAACAGCTCTAATTTACAGAGCACCAGAAAATTGCCTTTCAGGTTAACTGGATGTTGTCGCAATGACTCTGTTTCAGAAGCTGATAAAGTTAAGACAGACACTACAGGCCAATAATAACAATAATAATAATAGCAAACAAACAAACAAAACCAAAAAACCATAAGAAGGCAAGAAAGGATAATATGTCCAGTTTTGGGAGCCAGCAGCCCAAAATGAAAACAAACAAACCAACCCAAAAAACCCACAAGGATCCAAGGAAGAATACTATTTAGGGCATGAACATAACACACAGATTACCCTGTTCATTCAGTAGCAGGAGACTGTGCTATCTATAAGAGGCATTGCAAGTTGCTCTCAAAACTAAGTCATAAGCCCAGCAATGTCAGAACAGGGTAATACACAAATTATCTGAGTTTAAAACTTATTTTTTTTTTCTCCCTCTCTCTCCATACATGTGTGTGTATATATATATATATATATGGTTGAGTATATGCATACATATATAGTTACACACATAGAAATGTTGAGAGGGAACACTGAAACTAATACACTACTTTCCATTCCAGGCTGCTTTCACAGCAAGCAAGTTGTTGCTGTAAGGTAAAGAATGCTGTGATCCATCTACTGTGAATATGTCAAGTCTCTGATAGGTCCAAGAACATTTACCACTTAGAGTAGGACATGAGAGCTATTAATGTGAAATAGATCCCATGTTACACTCACATCCTATATTCTATTACACTGAAATAACTTGTTCATGTGCCCATATATTTTTAAAATGCCTTCTGAAAATTTACAAAGACCTCTACTCACCTCATTTTCTGTTAGCTGATCTGGAAGTTCTTTCATTTCTGCTTCAACATTGTCTTTATTATCAGACAGAGAATCGAGAATATTATCAGGACTATAGTCTTCTCCACAGTCTACAGCACTGCCGTTATCTATTTCAGCTTCATCTAACACACTAATATCCATCATGTCAATGTCTTGCAAGGTATCCAGACTTGCTTCAATATCCTCCTACAGAAAGAAAGGTAGATGTGTAGTTATTGTGGGTTAAATGATGCATATTCTTAGCAATAGCAATCACGATTCCACTTACCTGCCCATCTCTAGAGTTTTCTTCTAGTCCATTGTCTTCAACACCTTCTTCTTCTGGTTTTCTTCCTAAAAACAGTATCACTGGAGTGAGATACAGCATTAAAATTCATAACATGTTTATTCTTTGCTGAATTATCTATTAAATGCTGAGTTTGTTTCAACAATCGTTAAGACCCTGACTCAGAAGTCCAGGTCTGTCTGTACACAACAGAGGGCGATCTGCCACTAGATAAACTGAACGGCATGAGCATGAACTAGAAGTAGCACAGCTACATTTTTCAACAGCTACAATCCTCTCAGTCCACAACACTTCAATAACCAACACCAAGAAAAATCAACACTGTCTAAGAAGATACTCCATTTAAAAGAAACACCCCATCATCATTACAAAACCCTTCCCCCTTACCATTTAAATAATTCAGCTGATTTAGAATTAGTCTTCACTTTTAAGATCTTGGACACACAGATCACATTTAAGCACATCTGCCACCAGCATACTTGTACTGCTACTCAAAAACTGCTACTTCTCTATTTTTATCCAGTTATCTTAAAGGAAGTAGTAAGTTTCAGAAAGCATCTCTTTAAGAACCAGCTATGGCCAATTAAAATAAACCAAACTTAAGATGGCCCATGTAATTTTTGTTTTTGAAGCAAAAATACACCTTAAAACACTAATAAGCTATTTCAGAATAGTTTATTTTCAAAACAACAGACAGTTATAAAATGAAACGTGACACTAACAAAAGGTATGTATGTTTGTTATTTGTACAACAATGGTTCTAATTATGCCCACTGTAATTTCCTTGCATCTAAAAATGTATCCCAATGACAACAGAGTTTCAAAGGCTTTATGAAAAAAGGAAAATGCATATAGTTACAGCAAGAAACTTAGTACCCGGGGTGTTGTGGAGCAACCTTAATACACACTGGCAGAGCTTTCCATGAGAGCTTATATTGTGACTGCTTGCTCTATGCCTGACACAATTCTACACTCATGGTCACAAGTACAGAAACATCTACAACCGATGGTCTTATCTACAGGTTTCAAGTACAGTTAGGTGTTGTTGTTTAAACTTGTTATCACTCAGTAACACAATAGAGGTTTTACCATTTTCCATAAGGGAAAAAGAAAAATCAGTTTTGTTTTTTTAAAATTAAACTCATGAAACAGAGGAAATTAACACTGTATGCTAAGTTCTAGCTACATGAAAATGAACTGTACGTCTAGACACCATACCTTTGCTAGTTCTTTTTGGCATTCTCTTGTTGATCAGTTCTGAGGCCACAGGAATTTCATCAGGATCTCCTCCTTCATCCTCAATGGCCTGTAGGAGACAGTGGTATGCCATCTATTGTATTGTTTGTTGGGGTGCATTTGTAGTGGTTTTCAATGGAATAGAGTTACATTTCTTCACGGCTGGTAGCATGGGACTATGCTTTGGGTTTGTGCTGACAACACAGGAATTGACAACATAGGAATGTTTCAGTCATTGCTGAGCAGTGCTAACACAGAGCCAAAGCCTGTTCTGCTCCTCACCCTGTCCCACCAGCAAGCAGACTGGGGGTGTACAAGCTGGGAGGAGACACAGCTAGGACAGCTGACCAAAGGGATATTCCAGACCATGTAATGTTGTGTTCAACAATAAAAACGGTGGGGGTGGAAATTCCTGGGGCTGCCATTACCTGGGGAGCAGCTTGGCATCAGCTGGTTTAAAGGGAGCAGAGCAACTGTTTTCCTTTACATCACTTGCTTTTCTTGGTTGTTTTGTTTCCCTCCTCCTCCCCCCATTAAAAAAAAAAATAAATTGAACAGTCTTTATCTCAAACCACAGGTTTTCTCTCACTTCTACTCATCCAGTTCTCACCCCTGTCCTGCTCGGGGGAGTGGGGAGAGTAAATGGCCAATACAACAGCATTTTTAAGGATCTGTCAGGCGGAAACATTAGTGTCTCGCCCTAGTTCAGCTCATACAGTCAGGCAGCAATACCAGCCGTTAAAAACATGGAATAGTAAGGTTCTTAACACAACCCCACAGCCAAATCGAGCCACAATTGAGGAGCAAAGTTCCCCTCATCTGTAAACAAGGCTCCTTATTCAGCAGACAAGTGCTTTAACTGTATAAAACTTAAGAGTGACTGCTACAGGAACTCAAGTGCATCAGACAGTATTTTTTTCTCAATGTATAGACCTATTAGAACCCACAAAAGGGTCAAAACCGACGCTGTTCTGGCCTCATGGAAATGTGTGAAAACACATTCCGAAGAAATGGGAGGGATGGAACCAGGTGTAGTGTGTACAGAGGGAGCAAGAGAAGAGATAGGGGAAAGGGGCAGCAGCAAAAACAGCGCAGCGGTGGGACTGCTGGGGGACCCGCAAGACTCTACAGTGGTCCGAGCAAAGGCGCACGCTGGTGATGAACACCCCGCGCCTCCCCGGGACCGGCGCCGGGAAGCAGCGGCCGGGCACGGCGGCGCCGCGGCCCAGCTCGCGTTACCCTCAGGGCCTCTCTCGGAACGGCGCTGCGGGACGCCGAGCGCGCATGCGCCAAGCGCCCCGGGGCCGGGGACAAAGGGCCCGGATGACACCTCCCCCTCCCCCGCTGGGTTTGCGCCTCACCTTCCTCAGCCGCTCCATGAGAACGCTCTTGTTGCCGCCGCTGTCTAGGTTACGGCGTTTGAGCTCGGCCCGCAGGTCGATGACTCGCAGCTCGCTTAGTCGCCGGGTTTCGGGTTCTGAGCCGAGAGCCGCAGGTCCACTAAGGGATGCGAAATCCCCCAGCCCGGCCGCTGACTGACTCTCCGCCATCAAGGCCCTTTCGATATTCCGCCTTCGAGCCCAAACGAGCGGCAGAATACGGCACAACCAAGCAGCTAACCCCGCGATCACAGCACAAAATGGTGGGGAGGCCAAGACGCGCCGAGGGGAGGGGGGAAAAGTCCTGTTCCGCGCAGGCTCGGAGAGAAGGGCGAGGACGAGCAGGGGGAGAGGGAAGGCGGAGCCTGGAGGAGAACGTGAGCGACAGCTCTTGCGCAGGCGCGGGCGGCACCGCCCCCGTCTAAGGACGGTTCGCGCAGACGTTCGAGGGCCAAGGGCAGAGCGCGGCTGCGCATGCCTGCCGCGCGGCCGTCAGCGGCGCTCGCGCGCGTGCGCGGGTATAGTGCCTGCGCCAGCGCGGGGGGGCCGCTCTGCGCATGCGGGAGCGCGTGCGGGCTGCGGGCGCTTTCCTTCCCCCCTTTCTTTTCAGTGCGTCTCGGTTCTGCCACCATTTTGTGGTGCAATTGCGGCTTTTCGCCGTTGTTTTTATCCTGCCTCGCTCCGTGCGTGCGAGTGAAACAACGGCCCCATGGCGGAGAGTCAGTCAGCTGCCGGGCAGGGAGAATCTGCGTCCCTGGCTGGGTCTGGAGTCTCCGGTTCGGAGCCTGAAAACCGGCGGCGGCTGAGCGAGCTGCGCGTGATCGACTTGCGGGCTGAACTCAAGCGTCGCAGCTTGGACAGCGGGGGAAACAAGAGCGTCCTCATGGAGCGGCTCCGGAGGGTGAGCGGCGGGGCTGCCCGCGGGGCGGCACAGCCGGCGCGTGCGCGACCCTCGCGCGCAGGGTACCGCTCGGGAAAATGGCGCCAAGCGGAGCGGAGGGGACGGGGCCGCGCGCCGGGCTCGGGGTGGCTTCGCGGAGCCCGCCAGGCCCCGTGCGAGCGTAGCGGAGGCGGGCTGTCTGCACCGCGAGCCCCGGCCGCTCTCCGGAGCCTGCGCTGCACGGCGTGTCTGCCGCGGCATGGCGCCAGGGCCAGGCCCGGCGCATCGCTGGGCTTTCCGCCACACCGAGCTCCAGGATTGACAGTGCCATACACAGTGTGCTCGGCTTTTTGCTGCGCGCTGATTTTTTTTTTTTTTTCTGGCGTTCTAGCCGGTAGCCTGTACGCCGTATCCTCATTCTGACAGCGCCCGATGCGTTCAGTAGCGTGTGGACCGCCTGCATTGAACGGATGCATGTTGTCTCCTGGAGCCGAGGTTCTTACTGTGTCACACCGCCCGGGATATGCACCCTGTCGCAAACACTGTTGCAGACTTTTTTGTGTCTGCTGGCTGCTTTTCAGAAACTTTACACCAACATGTGTCCTGTGTGCTTGTTGCTTTGATCCGGTGGTCTGGTTTGCGTGTACAAGTTGCTGATGTCTAATTCAAAGTGCTAGGTCCTTGTTTCCTGCCTCTGGTGTGCAGCTCTTAAACGCAACAGAAATACACAGATGGAGATTTTATGTTAGTCTTGATATATTTGTTTATCTTTTTCTCTTCATAGGCTATTGAGGAGGAAGGGGGGAATCCTGAGGAAATTCCAGTGGTTTCAGAAAATATGAAGAAAACTCCAAAAAGAAGCAGCAAAGGTACAGGGCAGTTAGAGAGGATCTCCACCCTGCCCCCTTTGAGTTTTCTAGCAGCTTTTACTTATGAAATGGGACCTTGCTAATATTTTTTTTTTTTTTCCTGAAGTCTGCTTTTCCTTTTGGAAAAGTGCTTGGTTTAATTTTGGCACTGTTGCTGGATGTTTTGTCCCAAAAGCTATAGCTAACGTTACTTGCCTAGCCAGATTTGACTAAAACTGGTTCTCTAGAAGAAATTAAGCACAGTTGAATCTTATGTTTCTTGTTTCTGGCCATTAATGCCATATATTACTGGTACTCTTTCCCACATTTTTGCTCCGGTTTCTAGAGATCAGTGGTATGGTATGAAACTTGCTGGTCATTTATTCACTGAACTTCATGTAATTTAATAAGGCAGGAACTGGCCCACTCAAAGGATCTGTTGGCTTGTTTTCAGAGTTCCCTGAGATTTGTAGCAGGAAATACTAAGTAATGCTGATGCAGTGTCAGTATTTTTAAAATTGATTTTTTTTTTCATGACTCTACTTTGGAGAAATATAAGGGGGGGTGAGGTAGAAACGCAGAGTTATTAGCAAATTCAAAATAACCTCTGAAGTGTTATGCTTCATGGCTAATAGTCTTATGTTTCTCCTCAGAAGAGTAGTTTTTAATCAATATCTGAATTTGGATATGTTTTTAAGGTTTTATCTATACATGATTTTTCTAGTGCTGAAACATAGTCTTACATAATGCTGATTTTATTTTTCTAAAAGTAATTAGCACACTTTAACATTATTTAATTACAAAATAAAATTAAAAGTCTGTATTAGACCTGATCAGAATAACTAGTTCAGATTAAGGATTTTGGTGAAGTTACTAATTTTGACTTACATGAAATGGAAATTTGTGAGACAAAGCTCAAATGTTTTGCCAGCTATTTTGCTTGACCCATTTTTTTTGTCATTATATCCAATTTGGAGTGATATTTCGTTTGCTTGCAAACTAAAATGTGAAATCTTAAATGGAAAAGAACATTGCAACTATGGGTGAAAGCAGAGATGTCTTTGGCGTTCACATAAATTTTTAAGCCTCAGAAAAATACCTAATGTATGTTATAGGACCTTTAATGTTGGCATAGGAATAGACGAGATGTTCCTCCTAGCTCTGAAACCCCTTTTCCTTTTTTATTGTAATGTGCTTGCAGTTTTTGAGGGCAATATCACTCATAAAAGATGAAACAACTACTCAGCTCTGAGTTTGAGGAGTTACTTGGTACTGAGACTAGCATACTGTTTTCTGTAATGTCAGTTCTCATGTGTCCAGCTGGTGAACAGAGCACTACAGTAATGCTTACATGTAGAGTGTTTTCTTCCATTGTTTTGTGTTAGGTTTTCGTTTTATTGCCTTTTTTTTTCCCCTTCTTTTTTACTTCAAGTAAATGTCTTGTAAAGAAATGAAAGGTTGAGATAATAAATTACTGCAGTCTTAGCAGAGCCAGATATTCTGGGGAGTGCACAGTGGTGCTTCTTGAGCTTGTGCCAGGCTTCAGACTGTTATGTGTTTGTCAATGAATGGGGATGATACATGAACACTGAGTTGTGGAAAATAAGGAAGAAGCAGGTAACTAGACTGAATGGAATACCAACTCTGATGAAAAGATGAAACTTGAAGGGTACATATTGTTACCTTCTTTTCATTCTAATGATCATAATGTTGTTAGGACGTAGACCAGATGAAGAGGGAGTAGAAGATAATGGCCTGGAAGAGGATTCGGGAGATGGACAGGTATGTGAGCCTGTAATGTGTATGTGAGGCAAAGTAATGATAGCATTACATTCAAGTTACAATGACTATATATAATGCTTTTTTTCTTTTTACAGGAGGATATTGAAGCAAGTTTGGATAACTTGCAGGATATTGACATGATGGATATTAGTGTGTTAGATGAAGCTGAAATAGATAATGGCAATGCAGTAGATTGTGGAGAGGATTACAGTGCTGATAATGTTCTTGACTCACTGTCTGATAGTAAAGAAAATGCTGATGCAGAAGTGAAAGAACTTCCAGATCAGCCTACAGAATTTGCCGTAGGTAACTTGGAGGCATCCCCACAATTTTCAGAAATTAAAGAAGAATCAAGAGAAATACCAGTAGTGATGGTATGCATCTCTTATGTGTGTGGAATGATATTGGGGTTTTTTGTTTGTTTGTTTGTTTTTTAATTAAATAGCAAAACAGTAGCTCAAGAGTATTTGAAACAGTTCGGGGCTGTACCAGTTCTCATGGTCATTGCTCTTTTTTTTTTTTTTTCATCTACATATTTGTGGGAATAGCATTCTTGATTTTTAAAATGCTTAGGTGTTGTTTGGACACATGCAACTGTACAAATTAATAGTTATCCCGCAAGCATTTGTTTTAATCTTGCTTTGAACTCTCTGCTTCACCTTATGTTTATATTCCCATTTTTGTATCTTTATTTAGGAGGACATGTGCAGCATACAAATGCTGTAGGCTTACTTACTGAACAACAATATTCAGGGAACTATATTCTAGATTATTCTTCTGTTAAGATAGAGTCTCACAGTTATTCAGTTATTGAAAGGGTTTTAATGTTGGCTTTCTGTCTTCATCTGGCTGTTGCACTGCAATGTGCAACAACTGACATTGTCCGTCTGGGCTAGAAGATAATTTTTTTTTTTTTCCCCACGGTGAAGTGTTTATCTCCTGAAATGTACAGCAAAATATTTGAAGAAAGTTATTTCTGCCCCATGTAACAGGGAAGTATAGCTCTTTGTTGTGTGTGCACATTGTCACCAGTCTGATGACGAGATTCTAGAGTTAGGTGGTTTTGCCCCCCTGCTCAGGTCTGAAAGCTGCAGAAATAAGCTTAACCCCTTATCCCCAAGCATATCCGTGCCGCACATGAGTCAGACAGAAGTGTTCAGAAAGTTTGAGGTTTTTTTTCGGTGAGTAAAGAAACTACTGGAGTCTGGGTCAGCTCCTGTGCTCTTCTTTTATCAGAAACAGAGTAGTTGTCAGGTCCCATAGACTTTTTGGCTCTATGTTGGTGATGTAAATGAGAGAAAGAGTAAGAGAAAGTTTGCTGTTGGAATCCCTATCCTTAAGAGAGCTGACCTACATTTTGAGAGGTAATAAGAAAACTTATTTGGTTCGTGAGGATCAGTAAGAGGTATGGGGGTTATTGGTCAGTTTTTATCCTTATTGGTTGTTTTAGGTGCTAGATATATTTGCTTAATATTAGTTGTCAGTGAAAATAAAGTCTTTGATGTATCATTCAGGTTTAGTTCACAATACTGTTCTTTTATAGATAACAAAATGTCTTCTGTTTACTTTTTAAAGGTAGAGGCTGAAGATGTTGGAAACAGTTTAGATGCTGCTTCATCCGCTTTAACTGTAATAAAGGTAAATGGTAACTTTTTCTTTACAAACAAAAAGGCATGATATATGCCGTATAAACTATGCCAAAACAGTGTATGTACAGGTGTGTTCTTTTCTGCAAAGAATAGGAACTAATGACTTTTTAATTTATAGACAAAATCACATGGACAAACGTACGTGTATGTTTCAGTTTCGGGCATAGATTGAATTATTTTTATCTGTTGTCTAAACCAGCTCAGTGCCATACGTTAAATTTAACTTCCATTAAAAGTGTACATATCTCATATTGACAAGAAAGCTGAAACTAATCTGTTCCTGAAATCCTGGCCTTGTTTCCAGATCACTCACAGTAGGTTCACGACACTTGTAGCTCCAGGTGAGGCTGGTGTTTCTACAGATCCTGTTTCCAGAAAGACTTTCTAAAATAGACTCTGGAGAAGGGTAACACAAAGATAATTTTTGCTCTATGCTGCTTACATTTGTTGATTTATTTACCCATGTGAATGTGTACTGTGTGTTCAACAGGTATCTGAATTTGAGAAATATTTATGTTTTTGCACCTTTTGTAAAACTTGGAAGACATGAAAAAGTAACATTAAATCTTCTTGTGAGAAATTTATTTAAAATTCAACATTTCAAAAGGTAAAATAGGCAAAGTTAGTAACTCTCCATAAATCCTCTTCTATCTTGGCGGGGTGAGAGATGCCATTGAGAATAACATCATGAATTCCTATGAAATAGTGATATTTCTCAGGGTTTTTTTTCCTTTTCCACTGCAGGAACTTGAAGAGTTACCTTTGGAGCCAGGTACTGTTTTTTTGGTTTTGTCGTGGTTTGTGTGTGTGTGTGTGTGTGTATGTGTGGTGGTTGAGTTTTGTTTTTTTTCTTTTGTTTGTTAAATTAAACAAATCCTGAGCATTGAAACAGTTTCATTCTTCATTTAATTATTTTTGTGTCCTTGGGGTTTTTTTTTTTAATGCATTACTGTAGTGTATGTTATGGTGGACAATTCAGGTCATGCAGGGTCATAGAGATTGGAAACCCAGTCATATCACCAGATCTGTGAATAACTGCATTTTGAAAACATGCATTTAATGTGATGAAATTGTTCCATAGAACTGTTACCAACAGTGGAGTTAAGGAATGAGCCTTAAAGATACAAAGGTTCTGAAAACAGATCTTGTGATATCACATTGTACTGTAGTTCTGTGAATATAAATACAGGAGCATAGGTAATTCAAATCTTTGGTACAGAACAGAAACCAAAAGAGTGACTGGACTTCAGAAGAAAGAATGCACTGTCATCACAGGAATTTTCTACAGCTCCGATTCGCTTTTTGGACTGCAAACACTTGTGCACCATCAGAAGATGCCCAGTTCTCATGTTGGACTGTCTGCTAAAAGAATTTCACAGAAATTTGGAAGTTGAACCCTCAG